>RJWM01004395.1:0-101946 GCA_004363535.1 Dasyprocta punctata | reverse complement strand
TCTTACATGTCTATATCTGTCAATATCCCCAACCCCTATGAAGGTAATGATATGCAATATTGTAACTACTGCCAAACTTCAACCACCTCAGTGTGTAAACCTACAATGTTATCATATCAGATCTGTTGTTGTTGTTTGTCTGTCTTTTTTGACTTTTATTTCTAGCTTCTGTATCTATTTTCTCTTAAATAAAAAAAAAAAGAAAGAAGTCAGAGAAGGCTTTTACAGAGTAGATCATTCTAGAATAGAGACCAGTGTACTGAGAAGCATTCAAAAGTCTATGTAAGGGGAAAGTATTTGAAGCAGAGGGGATAGCAGTAGCCCAAAGGAAGCACAGTACATAGAAGTGGTTCATTAATGCACAGCACAGGATGTGCAGGAGATAGACCTGGTGGGGAGGGAGTTTATTTCCATGTGATAAAATGTCTCATAAGAAATATTAAGGAAACTTGCTTGACCTCAAAATGTTGGAGGAGATAAGTGCAGTCCTGGGATCTCTTCTGTCTTCACCGTTCCTCTTTGAAGCAACTTATTCTCTTCCATGGCAGTAAGGATTTTCTGTGCACTGATAACTCCCCAACTTCTCTCTCAATCTCCACCTTTCCCTTCAATTCCAGTCAAGGGTATCCAAAGGTAGGGTCAGCCTCTCAAAGTTCCCCTCGCACAGAGGATTTCTTGGGTTTCTCCCCAGCAACTTCACTCCTTCCCCAGCATTTCACATCTCACTAACTGGCCCCATCCACCCAAAAACTCAGAGAAACAAAGAAACTGGAAGCATTATATGGTCTAAGTAGAAAAGATCCTGCCAGTACGTGCAGGTCTTCTCCACTGTGCAAATTCAAGGGGTACACTGGCAATCTATGTAACTATCAACCCTTCTCTTGCCCAGTGTGGTTGCCCTACACCACTTTTCCTCATCCTATTTGTCAGAAAACCTGGAGGAAGATTTTCTAAATGAAGTTTCATGCCTTACCATTTTCCTAAAATGTCTTCTTTCAAACCAGTTAAAAGTCACCTGACAGATTTCAATGACACTGAATTTATAGCTGTACTTCACAAAAACCGAAACTTCTTCTAGTAGAGGTTAGCCAGTAATTTATACTGCTTTGCTACAAACTATAATATAGGGCTTTGCTTGTGCTGGCATTTCAATAAATACTGAAAGATGGGCTTATATATCCCAAACTGTAGTTGCCTTTATTAAACAAGAAATATCTTCTCTCCTTTCCACATAATATTGTTTCTATTTATCACCCTTCAATATCTATTCCTCCAGGACATGCCTCTCCATTAATATGAAAGTTTCTAACTGTTTTTCCTGTAATAAAGCCACAGTTTTGTAAAATACAAACATTAAAAATATTTATTAAACTCACAGGTATAAGCAAAAACATACCACACCTTTCAATTTATTGGTTAGCAATGCAGCATTATTTAATATAAAGCTGTCTGCCTTAAGAGTCAGTCTAACTCAGGTTCACGCCTGAACTCCAGCTCTAAAGGCTTCAGCATTTGTGTGACCTGAACAAGTTTATTCCAAAGCAAGTTTCTCCTCTGAAAATAAAATCAAACTCACAGAGTTGCTGTACAAGTTAAATGAAGTTAGTATATACAAAATTCCTGGAATCTTAGATACTTAATAAATGATAGTGATTTTACTGTTTTATTATTGTTTCTTTTCTCTGCATAATTTGGGATGCTCATCCCACCTAATAAATCAGAAGTGGTTTCATCACAGTAGATCTTTATGGAACATCTTATCCTGGAACACTTAGATGAAAAAAATAATAAAACTCCAGCTCTCCATGTCCAGATTTTGTGTTCTGTTTTCAAGAGAAGAAGCCAGGCATGACTCAGGAATTAATCTGAATGTGTGAGTAATGACATTCCTTCCAGTCTGAGAATGAATCTACACAGGAAATGGAAAGTGAGCAAGCATCCATTGAATTTAGAGGCACCACACTGCTGCCAAGATGTTAAAAACAGTGTACGTATGCATTCGGGCTCTTTTCTCCATCCTTTCTGAAGAGCACAGACAGCATATGCTTCAGAGCAGAGAATGTTCCACTTCTCAGAACATGGGGACCACTTCAGGGTGAGGAATTGAATCAACCCCATTGAAAGGAACAAAAGCTGCCTGGGACATCATTGTGCATCAGGAAGTTCTGAACAGCTCTGATGCAAAATTTTCCTGTTAAGCTAACATTCCAAAGTGGCTGGTTCAAAGTTAGAGATAGTTTCAACACATCGCCTTCTTTTACAACAAGATATAGTTGCTATCATTTTGCCTGTCACAAACTTTTCTGGGATTTCCAAAAGAGACCATAGAATTGTTTCACTTCTTGGTTCACTCAGTTAAAACAAACACAAGCCAATTCCACTTGGTAGGTCTCATGGTTGCATCAGAAAATGTTCAGTTTACTGTTCAACCATTTTCCAGAAAAGAGATGGTACTCTAGAGTTTTCAGAGTACCTGAGCTTTTATACTGCCAGGGGTGGTGGGAGAGAAAAGAATGACATAGTACATTATCTAGCACATCCCTAGGTTTTGGGTATCAAGAGAAAGTTATTCCTAACTGTAACAGCTCTGGGACCATTGACACATTAGGGCATTCATTTTTATTATTAAATTGACTTGTAAAGCTGGTGTACAGAGTTCTTTTTTTTTTCCTTCCTTTTTTTAATCTTTTGTTTTTACACAGTTCTGTTTGAGAATCTAGACTCCAAAGCACGAAATGGTAGATGCTGTAGATCATCACTACTCCAGACTTACTCCCCAAAAGGTTGCTGTGGCACCTCTACAAATGAAATGATTTCCACCAGAACCCCCCACTCTGAAACGCCCAGTTTGGAGTTGGAGCAAAAGAAGAAACATAGCAAGAGCAACAACCACCACAAATGGTGGTGGTTTTGAAAGTTTTAAATCCTTCAAGGAATACCCAAAATGTCACTCTTCCTACCAAGAATAGAAAATAGTCTAAAAGTATAATAATTACAGGTTTTATAAAACCCACAAAAACAGAATTAACATTTGTGAGGAGACATGGCATTTCCTGGTTGTCATGACAACCCCATGCCTCTCTGCTCACACACCTGTTCAAGTGTGTGATTTAGGATCCTACTAATTTAGGATTTGACATGCAAGTTGACAAAAAGGCTCAGAGATCTGGAAAAATCTACCTGTTCTGTCAATTAATTATCAGGTAAATGTGCAGAAGACACTCAGCCGCAAGGGAGATGTTCACCCAAACAGTAGTTTCTATAGAGATTCCATTGCCAAACCAGCACTGCCAAAAATTTACTCACTGAGAAAGGTGAGAAGAGGGGATTTCTGGAATGCAGGTTTTAACTGGGCATCAGTGACTGGAAACTCTCTTTTGACTTGTTTGCTGTTTTTATTAGTGCCCAGATGAACTGGAAACTAGTTAGTGTATTTTTCAACTAAGAGATGGCATTAGAATTAGTCATAAGCATGCAAAATGTAGAAAAGAAAGGAAACACAAGCGAATTGTAGATAGAGCTTTATTTTTCAGATGAAGAAATTGAAGGAGATGGGAAGAGGAGGACTAGCTCAGATCACTTCACTAACGAAGGGGGGGATCCTCCCAACACCCCAAGCAGAGGCCATCATGTCCTCAGCCTCAACGGTGTCTTGCACAGTCACTTCCAAATACTTGAATAAAAGTTGAAAGTAAAGGAACTTCCAGGTCTCTTTAAGAATAAATAATCTTCACCGAGAAAAGAATCCTCTTCTTTTGACTTATTTAGAGGAAGTAAAACTGACTCTGAACAGTGACAAGTTCTCCTAAGTTCAAAAGTGTGTTCAGGCTCCTTCCAGTTATATACACAGAAGGATGAATGTGTAACATGAAGATTAGTATGGAAAGAAATGTTTGGCCATGCAGTGTGAATTTATTAAAACATTTCTTCTGCCTCTTCTCCTTCTCCTTCTCTTTCTCCTCCTCCTCCTCCTCCTTCTCCTCCTCCTCCTCCTCCTCCTCCTCCTTCTTCTTAATTCAAACCCAAGTACATAAATCATTTGTAACTGACATGAAAAGAAGTTTCCATGAAAAAGATTTTATTTATACTCTTTTTGTTCCTAACCTTCTACGGGCTAACCAGGCACCTTGCCCTTATTAATTAGGAAGAAAAAATACCTGTCAGTTCCTCTTACCTGGAAATCCTCTTCTTTATTTTCTTTTAGTAAAAATTCGTCTGACAAGATTTTTAGATAATTCAGTGAACATAAAGGCCTTCCCTATCTTAGTAAAAATTTTATCTTGGTTTCAGGTGTTTGTACGTATTTTGTTATTTGTACATCGAAAAATTTTATTTTTTATTTTATTTTTTATTTATTTGAAAGAAAAAAGACACATATAAGAAAGACAAAAAGCAAAAGAGACAAATGACTAGAGTAAATGCACAACAGTAACATTATAGGTTTACAAAACAGAATGATAGAAACTTGACAATGGTTGCAATATTGTGTATCTTTATCTTCAAAATGGTTGTTTACATTGACAGATATAGACAAGTAAAATTGATCTAATCATATAGGTATTAACTGATCTTTCTCAATAACTAATACATTCAGCAGTATATTCATTTTAGTTATCTTACATATACATATATACAGATTTATATCTTTTCCTTTTCCCTTCTCTCTTTCCCCCTTTTCCCTTCCCAATTACTTTTGCTCTTCGAGCTATTTTTTACCCTTACCTAGTATTTATTATAGATTTTGGATCATATATACTTTTTCCATTTCTTACACTAGGGAGACAACATGGTATTTACACATGTGGGTCTGATTTATCTCGCTTATGAGTATGGTCTCAAGTCGTGTCCATTTACTTATAAAAGTCTCAATGCAATCTTTTTTTAATAGCTGAGTAGTACTCCATTGTATAAAAATACCACATCTTTTTTATCCATTCTTTGATTGATGGGCACTTGGGTTGTTTCCAAGATCTGGCTATTACAAATTGTGTTGCTATAAACATGGGTGCACAAATATCACTGTGGTATGATATTTTCAATTCTTCTGGGAAAATGCCCAGAAGTGGGATAGCTGGGTTGAATGGGATCTCTAATCCTAGCTTCTTGAGGAATCTCCACAATGACTTCCACAGTGGTTGCACCAGTCTACACTCCCATCAACAGTGGAGAAGAGTTCCTTTTTCCCCACAGCCCCTCCAGCATTTGTGGTTGCTTGATTTTTAATCTTGGCCATTCTTTCTGGAGTGAGATGGAATCTCAGTGTTGTTTTAATTTGCATTTCCCGAATGACCGTTGATGTTGAACATTTTTTTCATATATTTATTTGCCATTTGTATTTCTTTCTCTGAGAAGTGTGTATTCATCTCAGATGCCCATTTTTGGTTTGGGTCTTTGAATTTTGGGGACCTGATTTCTTTTAATTCTTTATATGTTTTAGAAAGAAGTTCTTTGTCTGATGGACAATTGGCTAAGATATTTTTCCCGTTTGTGGGTTTTCTTTTTACTCTGTTGGAGATTTCCTTTGACATGTAAAAACCTTTTAGTAAGATGAGATCCCAGCTGTTGATTCTGGGGAGTGTTTCCTGTGCAATCTCATTTTTGTTCATGAACTCTCTGCCTACTCCTGTGTCATCAAGATTTTTACCTACTCTGTCTTCTAGTAAGTTTAGTGTCTCTGTTTTAATATTCAGATCTTTGATCCATTTTGACTTTATTTTAGTGCATGGTGATAGACATGCATCTAGTTTTAGTTTACGGCATATAGAAAGCCAGTTTTTCCAGCATTTAGTCATTTGTTAAAGAGGCTATCTTTCTTCCAATGTACATGTTTGGCCCCTTTGTCAAAGATGAGGTGGCTAAGTGTGTTTGTAGTTGTAGCTGTATCTTCTAATCTATTCCATTGATCTTCAGGTCTGTTTTGATTCCAGTACCATGCTGATTTTATCACAATAGCTTTGTAGTATAGTTTCAAGTCAGGGATTGTGATGCCCCCTGCCTTACCTTTGTTGCCCAGAATTGCCTTTGCTATTCTAGGTCTTTTCTGGTTCCAGATGAATTTCAGGAATGTTTTCTCTACTTCTGAGAGGTAGACAAGTGGTATTTTGATTAAGATTGCATTAAATCTGTATAACAATTTTGGAAGAATGGCCATTTTCATGATATTTGTTCTTCCTATCCATAAACAGGGAATGTCTTTCCATTTTCTGAAATCTTCTTCAAGTTCCTTCTTGAGAGTAATGTAATTTTCACTGTATAGATTTTTTACTTTCTTTGTTAGATTGATTCCTAAGTATTTCATTTTTTTTTTTTTGGATGTTATAGTGAAGGGTGCGGTTTCCCTTATTTCTCTCTCAGTGACTTTGTTGTTTGTGTACAGGAATGTTATTGATTTTTGAGTGTTCACCTTGTATCCAGCTACATTACTAAATTTGGTTATTACTTCTAGAAGTCTTCTAAAGCATTTTTGGGGGTCTTCTATGTAGAGTTTCATATCATCTGCAAATAATGATAATTTCACTTCTTCCTTTCCTATCCTTATTCCCTTTATTTCTTTCTCTTGTCTAATTGCTCTGGCTACTATTTCCATAACTATATTGAATAGGAGTGGTGATAATGGACATCCTTGCCTTGTTCCTGATTTTAGGTTGAAAGTTTTCAGTTTTTCTCCATTTAGTAAGATGCTGGCTGTGGATTTATGATATATGGCTTTTATCTGTTTGAGGTAGAGACCATCTAGTCCAATTTTCTGTAGAGTTTTTATCATGAATGGGTGTTGGATTTTGTCAAAAGCTTTTTCTGCATCTATTGAGATGATCATGTGGTTCTTGTCCTTGGCTCTGTTGATATGGTATATTACATGTATTGATTTGCATATGTTGAACCATCCCTGCATTCCTGGGATGAATCCCACTTGATCGTAGTGTATAATCTTTCTGATAACTTTTTGTATTCTATTTGCCAGTATTTTATTGACTAGGGAGATTGGTCTGTAATTTTCTTTTTTGGCTGGGTCTTTCTCTGGTTTTGCTATTAGGGTAATACTTGTTTCCAGGAATGGGTTAGGGAGACTTACCTCCCTTTTGATTTCGTTGAAGAGTTTGAGGAGTGTTGGCATTAAGTCTTCCCTAAATTTCTTGTAGAATTCAGCAGTGAATCCATCAGGGCCTGGGCTTTTCTTTGTTGGTAGGGTCCTGATTACATTTTCAATTTCATTAGCTGAAATTGGGTTATTCAGCAGCTTTACATCTTCTTGATTCAGCTTTGGTAGTTCATAGGTTTCTAGGAATCTGTCCATTCTTCTGTGTTATCGAATCTATGTGAGTAAAGGTTTTTGAAGTAGGTGTTGATGATCTTCTGTATTTCCACAGGGTCTGTAGTGATTTTACCCTTTTCATTTCTTATTGCATGAATCTGAGTTTTTTCTTTCTTCTTCTTGATAAGGTTGGCTAGGGGTTTATCAATTTTATTTACTCTTTCAAAGAACCAACTCTTTGATTCATTAATTCTTTGTATTGTTTTCTTAGCTTCAATTGCATTAATTTCTGCTCTAATCTTGATAATTTCCTCCCTTTTTTGGGCTTTGGACTTGACTTGCTCTTCTTTTTCTAGAAGTTTGAGGTGCAGCATTAGGTTGTTCATGTGTGTTCTTTCCATTCTTCTGATGTCGGAGTTTAGTGCTATAAACTTCTCTCTGAAGACTGCTTTCATTGTGTCCCACAGGTTCCGGTAATTTGTATTTGCATTTTCATTCAACTGTAGATATTGTTTAATTTCTTCTTTAACTTCTGCTGTGACCTATTGGTTATTTAGGAGAGTATTATTTAATTTCCATATGTTTATGTGGTTATTGTAGTTTTTTTGTCATTCATTTCCAATTTTACTGCACTATCGTCAGATAATATGCATGGAATTATTTCAGCTCCTTTGTATTTACTTAAGCATGTTTTGTGGACTAGTATATGATCTATTTTAGAGAATGACCCATGTACAGCTGAGAAGAATCTGTATTCTGATGTTGATGGGTGGAATACTCAGTACACATCTACTAGGTCCATTTGTTCACAAGTTTGATTCAGTTCTACTATTTCTTTGCTGATTTTTCATTTGGTTGATCTGCCTCTCTGTGACAATGGGGTGTTAAGGTCCCCTGTTATAACTGTATTATTGTTTATTTGGTTTTTCATGTCTATTAAGAATTGTCTTATATAGTTGGATGCTCCCATATTTGTTGCATATATATTTATGATTGTGATCTCTTCCTCTTGAAGTTTTCCCCTAACAAGTATGTAGTGACCTTCTTTATCTCTTTTGTTCATTCTCGGTTTGAAGTTCACATCGTCTGCAAACATAATAGCTACCCCTGCTTTTTTCTGGGTTCCTGTTGCATGGAGTATTGTTTTCCAGCCTTTGATTTTTAGTCTGTGAATTTCCTTCTGAGTGAAATGTGTTTCTTGTACATAGCATATTGTTGGGTTTTGTTTCTTAACCCACTCTACCAGTCTGTTTCTTTTTATTGGTGAGTTGAGACCTTTTGAATTGATTGATATAACTGATATGTACTGGCTCACCCCTGTCATGGTATCTTTCTGTTGTTGGTTTTCTACATTTTCTGTTTATTTGCCCTACTTAGTGGTTTCCTTTTGTTGTTGTTCTTAAGAATGTAGCTATCTTTGTCTCTTTCTAGAGTGTCTTCCAGTACTCTTTGTAGTGTTGGTTTGGTGGCCATAAATTTCTTCAGTTGTTCTTTGTCATGAAAGTATCTTATTTCTCCATCAATTTTTAAGGATAGTTTTGCAGGGTACATCAATCTGGGTTTAAAGTTGTTTTCTTTCAGGATTTGAAATACTTCACTCCAAGCTCTTCTTGACTTAAAAGTTTGTGTTGAGAAGTCTGCCATGATTCTGATAGGCTTTCCTTCATAAGCGATCTGTTTCTTTTCTCTGACAGCCTTTAGTATTTTGTTCTTGTGCTGTATTTCTGATACCCTTATGATTATATGTTGGGGTGAAGATTTATTTTGGTTATGGTTAATTGAGGTTCTGTATGCCTCACTTATCTGTTTATCTGATTTTCTTCCCAGATTTGGAAAGTTTTCTGCTATTATTTCTGTGAATAGTCTTCACAGGTCATTAGTATTGATCCCTGCTTTTTCATTTATGCCCACTAATCTTATGTTATTTCTCTTGGCATCATCTTGCAGTTGTTGAATTGTTGTTTCTTGGTTCCTTACTATTTTTAAGAGATCTTTTCTTTTGTAGTCATAAGCTCCCATGCTGTCTTCAAGGTCTGAGATTCTATCTTCAGCTTCATTCAAGCAGTTTTTCAAACTTTCCATGGAATTTTTCATTTCTGCGTTTCCCTTTGAATCTGTTTCATGCATTCTGTTTGTGTCTTATATTGTTCATTCAAAATTTCCATCATTTTCATAAGTAGTTCTATTTTTTATCTTGCTCTTCTTTAGATACACTCAACATTTCTTTCATAATGATTGTCATTTCATTTTTTAAGTGAGAGATTATTTCTGATTTGAGTTTCTCTATAGCTTCATCGAGCTGTTTCTTTACTGTATTTGCTATCATTTCAGAAAGTTCAGTTGTGTGACTCCCAGTGGTCTTCCATTTCAGTGTCTCTTGGGTTTGTTCTCAGAGGGCTGGGGGATTGAGACTGCCTCTTGGTGTTTCATTTTGTCATTTTCTTCTGGGACTTTTGTGGCTCTGTGTCCTGCGAGGTTGACTGGGCATTCCCCTGATGGGTTGAGCTGAGTCACGGCACCAGGTAGAGCTGGATCCTCTGTACAGCTAGTAAGGGCACACTACTGGAGTGTACTGCTGAAGTCTCTGCCTTACTAGATGGGGGCCGGGACCTCCCGGACCCAGGCAGCTAGGTGGAGCATTCCCCAGAGTGTGGCATCACCTGGACCCTGAGACTGGCTGCAAGGAGTTCAGAGCCTCTGGAGTGCCAGGCAAGCCTGGGTGAGCCCCAGGCCTACAGTGCTGGGGCTTTGCTCCTGGCTGGGTGGGCCCACAACCTCTAGGACCTGCCATGCCAGCTGCACCCCTGAACAAAGGAGCTTGTGCCCTGAGCTCTGATAGGCAGAGCTCAAGCTCTTCAAGGCCCTGCAGCTATGCTGGCCAGTCCCTGATGAGCAGCTCTGGGGTTCTGGGCTGGGCTGAGCTCAGTACCTCTCATCGAAAGATTTCAAATGTGAAGTTTTGTTGTTGTTGTTGTTGTTGTTGTTGTTGTTTTTTCAGCACCGGGGATTGAACTCACAACCTCACACCTGTCAGACAGGTGCTTAAGTCACTGAGCCAAAATCCTGACCCTTCAAATGTGAAGATTTTTAAAGTCAATGATGATTCTGTCTAAAGATGCTAACTTTCTTTACAAGAAACATAATGTTACAGTTGTCAATTTAAAGTTGTAACTTCTGAGCAGATCTTACAGCTTAACTAGATATCTCTTAAGGCAAGGATTTATTGAAGCTTTATTTTTGTTATGACTAGTACTTAAGAGAATACATCAGATAGAAAAGAAAGGATTGTACATGTGCCAAAAAAGAGGAAGAAAAAACAAAGGAGAAGGGACACAAAAGTATATTGGATTCTTGTTACAAGGAAATGCACAGACCATAGGTGAGCCCTTTGCATAATGTAGAGAATATTCAAGACTTGAGAAGACTGTTCAGTGTCCCTCATATTTTGAGGAAGAATCCTTCAGCCGTTTCAGTCTTGGTAAGAAAGAAGACCTCTTCCTACTACAGTCTAAAAGGTGAGTCTCTCTTTCTCCCCATCCCTTCATAGCTAAACACACTCATGTATCTTACATTCAGCTAATTAAGTGCTTACACCCAACATTTGGCATCTGAGCAGTCATGCACTGGTGAACTCACTTGCTGAGAAAATGAAATCAAATAAAAATCAGCAGCCCTGATTTGTAGAGTTTGCCAATTCCCATGGTATAAATAATTCCTACCGTGGCTGATTTCAAACTACAAACTCCTTAACATCCAACGTACAAAATTTCTGAATGTGTAACAGTTGTCCCTCACGAGAAGGTTTAATTCAAGTTCAGTGCTCCTTGGAGAGGGAGTGATGCTAATAAAAGGCCTGGGCATCAGTGTCTGACAGAGCCAGGCAGCAGCAGGAACAGGAACTAGGATGAGTGGTGGAGGGGGCAGTGGAGCAATCCCAACCAACCATTCCTAGTGCTTATTTTGACTTTTTCTTTTCCCTGACTTCCCTGAGCACCTGCTCATTTTCTCACTCTGATTCTTTTACCTTCTTGTAGATTCTGTGAGCATCTTAAAAGCTTCCAAATAATTCTTTTTCTGCTTCAGTAAGCCAAAATTGATTTGGAATGATGGCAACAAAGAACCATTATACTCTCTTAATTAGGCCTAATGATATGTCTGAGTAAAGTCCTATGATTATTGCCTTTGGGTTACAGAAGAAGAAATGAAACTCAGAGAAGCCAAAGGCCCTGCCTGAGGTCACACACAGTTAGTAAGTAACATAACTCAGATATGATTTCCCTTATTACAAGTTTCCTTTCACAAACCAACATCATCTCTCCTCTGTGTCTGGTACTGATGGCATGTCATTGGTCTCTGACTCTATTAAACTGTATTCCTCTAGGAACATTACTTGGGACATTAAAAATTTAAGTATAGAATTTTTCATATAATCATTGGCCTCTAGAGCAAACAGAATAAAAAGAAATATTCATTTATAATGAGAAATTGATTTCTTTTTTGCTTATCTCTAAAGTAATTTTCCTCCTTTAGTAAATCACAGTCCAGAACGTTCAGACTGTAACTTGGAAAGACTTTCCTGGTGTGGTGGGGCAATTGAACAAGCAGTATTGACCCAGACTCCTGAAATTTACCATTCCTTCTTTGGGTTCTCTTGCTTGTGCAATTTCAGCCACACCGGTACTGTCTTCTAAGTGTGTTTTGCTCTAGCTTTAATATTCTGCACAATGTAGATAGACATCTTCATCTATGTACCTTTATCACTGCATTGATTACAGCTGGAGTAAGAAAATGTGAATAATGAGTTTAAAGAATATAAACAGTTCCATAGGTAAAGCAGCAAGTCCTGATTCTACTACAGCTAGCCTGTTCTCTGTATTGGTCAAAGTTCTTAGTTGTAAACAACAGAATTTACTCTAGTTAGTTGCAGTAGAAGAAACTTATTAAAGAATATTAGAAAGCTCTGGAAGAATAGACAAAGATACCAGGGACAGCTCCCAGAACCAGGCCATAGGATGGGCCAGTAATACAGTGGCTGTGCCCATTCACTCTAGAACTACTGGAACTTTTCTATGATCAAAAGCTTACTTCCACCACTATCATCCCCAGCAATACCCCATATTGGCCACGCCCACCAGCAACCTAGGTGCCCCAATGCTCTGCCAGGTAAGTTGTTTCCAGATCAGTTTCACGAATCTGAGAAAATCTAAGGCACACATCTGCATCCTAACAGCAAAGGAGGCTGAAAAAACTTGAGCAGGTGCTCAGTAGATGGAGAACTGCTACACTGCAAATGATATATTCAAAATAAGTGAGAGTGTGCACTCACTCTCTCAAATGGCTCTACTTTTCCACAAGCCAGGAGAGGGATGCTTCTTGCTATATTTCCTGGCATAGTTTTGTAGATGTGTTGTCCGGGTCACTCACTTTCATGTGCAGATCTGCGTTTTAAGCACCTCTACTCCTTTCTCAGTCAATTTTAAGATAAAGAAACCATGTAAGGGCAGAGAGCAATGATTGTCCTCTGCCTCTGACCTTTTTATTTCAATTCATGCTACTGAATAGTACCAAGTATCTTCCCCAACCCCAGATATTTACATCATAAGTGGCCCCACTCTTTCTCTGAAGTCCCATCCTCTTCTAATAGTGGTGTCAGGATGGAAGTTATGCCCTTCTTCAATTCCAGCAGCACTGACTCTGGTTCTTTTACCTTCATGTCAATTCTGTGAGCATCTAAAAAGCTTCCCAATAATTCCTTTGCAGGCAGAACTCTTCATCTGTATACCTCTAGCATAGCAATTTTACTGTGTTCACTGGGAAAGTTCACTGACTGTGAATCTTTCAGAGACCAAGTGTCCAAACTGCAACCTAAGACTGACTTACTTATTGTAAAGCGTCAGCACTGCAATTAAAACTGAATACAGACGTTTTAGTTTAGAAAAAGCAGCTCATACATTAACATCTTTTGTCTTAAAAGAAAAACACAATAACAGAGTTTTCAGTGACACAAACAGCTTTTATTGAAGGTAACAGTTTCCGTTTGGTGTGCTTTTTGCACAATTACAATAATGTGACCTTTCTGTTATTTACATCCTGATAATTTGTCAAACTTTGCTTCATATTTTGCTAGTTTGAGGACAACACAAACAGTACACAGGTAATCTGTCAATCTGTTTCTTGTAACAGATTTGATATAATTCAAAGCCAAAAACAGTTCCTCACAAACATAAGATGATCCAAACAAAGTAAGAAAAGCAGTCCCAAGTGCTTTCATTGACTTCAAATTATTTGGCAGAGAATAGCAGACTTTAAGGATTTCATTTTCAATCCAGTGGTGCTGTCCTTTGTCCTCCCTCCATATTCTTTCTTTGCTCTCTTCTCAGATGTTGCATGCAGGTCACAGAATTTATTTTTCCAGATACAGCTTTCTTGAAATTCTGATAGCTCCATCTCCAGATTTCCAAGATCTAACAGTATAAGCAGAAAACAAGTTCTTCAAATCTGGCTTTCTCTGGGGAAGTAAGAAAACACAGGGTTGTCCTATCATACAGAATTTTAAAAATCTGTTACTGTTCTAAAATTCTCCTTTGCAGCTGTTATGATGCTAGAAAATACCTTGTAGATTTCTCGATGGCTGTAGGATTGTCTGCAAATGTTGTAGAATTTTCTAAATGCATTTTTAGACTTGGAAAATATCTCCACTGCCCACTTCCAAGGTCTGGAGCGACTTGGCTCGTGTGCCTACCGAGAGGGCTTGTGTGCTTGCTGCGGCACACACACCATAGGTTTGTCACCACTCCAGTAACACAGCAATACTCAGAGAAGGCTACCTGCTCCCCAAAATCCATCATGCTCTTTTCTCTCAGGCACACAAGGAAGCTACAGTTGTCAGGATCTTTTGCAGTTAGATGAGGTCATAGGATTTATTTCTAGCCAAAGGGATATTCAAGTGATGCCCAGAGTTTCTCAGTCAAGGCTTTTACAGAGTGTCCATGCTTTTCCCTTTCTATCTGTAAGATGCAGAAGTCTTATCAGAGCCACAGCCAGAAGCAGGAATTTAGAGGAGATGAGCCTTCACCTGTACATATCTGCTTGGATTCTTACATGAATGAAAGATTAATTATCTCACTTTTGAGCCATCATTCACACTTAAAACTGAAACAACTTTTGTTTTCATTTAGTAAGAATTGCAGACTTATATTCAGGAATTCTTTCTTCATAACATCAAATGTAAATACAAGACTTTACGCTTGGTTAGAACAACCTGAACACCACAGTTCCATTTCTGAGCATTTTTTGCCAGCTCAGGACCTCTATGTGATGGATTTCAGAGGCAAGAACTGCAGGTTCATGGCTATCATGGACCAGTTGGTCCATTCGGGTCTTGGTCAGAAGCTCTGGTACCTTTCAGCTGTCTTGTAAATATGTTCTCTCAGCCACCCAGATCCATTAGAGGAAAAGCAGAAATGGAATACTGAGAATCTATTACAACTTTTAAGAAAATTTCTTGACATTCTCATGCTATTGTTAAGGCAGTGCCTTTTTTTTTTTTTTTTTTTTTTTTTTTTTTTTTTTTTTTTTTTTTTTTTTTTTTTTTTTTTTTTTTTTTTTTTTTTTTTTTTTTTTTTTTTTTTTTTTTTTTTTTTTTTTTTTTTTTTTTTTTTTTTTTTTTTTTTTTTTTTTTTTTTTTTTTTTTTTTTTTTTTTTTTTTGCCTGTCAGGGGCAGTCATCCTTTTCCTATAATTATGTAATCCTTGTCTAGCAATCTTAGCCAGCGAATAGCAAATTAGAGAAAAACAGATGGAAAAATGTGTAGTATAGTTCTTGGTCACACTTATGGAAGGGAACTGAACTACTTCCCTTTTGAAGCTGCATTAACTTCAGATTAAATGGTACACTATTCAATGTGCTGAAAGAGGTAGATTACAGAGCAGGCTCTGGTAGGTTTTCCCCTAAAAGACTTAATGCACCTATGAAAAGTGAGAAATTTACTTCATTTTCATAAAGAAGAAAGCTCTTTTGAGAAATAATTTTACTTCTGAAAATGGAAGCAACAAGAACCATTAGCAGTAGACTGTTGATTATACCTATCTGAATTTGAGAATGTGTAGCAAAGATGGACAAACACACTGTCCCCATTTATAAACATGCAAACATATGTGTGTCTTTTTCTGAAAAAAATATATGCACATATATAATATTTCTCATTATTCATGGTAATGATGTTCTATAAAGCTGCTGTGAATGCCAAATTAGGGGAAACCACTGCTGAGGGAAATATGTACACAGGCGGGAGTATATATTTTACGTGTGTGCATGTATGTACATTTGTCAGAACCCAATTATAATCTTAATTCCTGAGAACAATTCATCTTGAAAGATCCTATTTGCTTTGCTTTACACAAGAGAATGTGATATTCAAAGTTATGAAATGACTGACCTGAGCATGCCCCACAAATGGGAGCTGGAGTTGAGATTCAAACCTGGTCCAGTTGGCCTCAGAACCTGAGCTTCTTGCACCACCCAGCAACAGATGGTTCTGGTTCCATTTTCCAGGCATTTTTTTTGTGAGGACTGAGGAAAGCAGAGCACTTGCCTTGTTAGACTTCAGCTAAGAATGTGTACATCTGGGAGACTAGAGCTTTTTATAATCACACATGAAAATCCTGGGTGTCTTCCTCCACTTTTTGCTGCTGTAACAGAAAGTCACAGATTAAGTGATTTGTAGACAATCAAAATTTATTTGGCTCACAGTTCTGGAGGCTGAGAAGTCCAAGACTGCAGGGCTCCAACTGACTGAATGCCTCCTTGCTATATCCAAATGCTGGATGGGGACAGAGAAGGGGGACGGGAGGCAGGGAGAGAGGAAGAGAGGTAAGAGGAGAGGGGGAAAAAAGAAGAAGCCGGGCATGGTGGTGCACGTCTTTAATCCCAGCGCTCAGGAGGCTAAGGCAGGAGGATCAATGTGAGTTCGAGACCAGCCCGAGCTACAAAGTGAGTTCAAGGCCAGCCTGAACTGCATAGTGAGACCCTGTCTCAAAAAAATAGGACTGGGGATTTAGCTCAGTGGCATAAGCCCCTGCCTGGCAAGCACAAGGCTGTGAGTTCAATCCCCGGTACCAACAAAAAAGAAAAAAGAATAAGAGATAGAATCCAAACTGAACCTGCCCAAGGACACCACTCCTGGCTCCTATGGTAATGAAGACCTCCCGTGACAGTGACCGCATTCTCAATGCAATCATGAGGGCAAAATGCTCACAATCTAATCACCATTTATTTATTTACTTATTTTTTACTTAAGAGAAAATGGACACAGAAAATAGAAACAAAAAGCAAAAGAGACAAACAACAGCAACAAATCCGATATGATAACATTATAGGTTTACAAAATGAGATGCTTGGAACTTGACGGTAGTTGTAATATTGCGTATCGTTGTCTTCAAAGGGGTTGTTCAGATTAACAGATATAGACATGCAAAATTGATCAAATTATTTGAGTATTAACTGTTCTTTTTCAATAGTTAATGCATTTAGTAATATAGTCATTTTAACTATCTTATGTACACTTTTTATAAATTTATGTCTTTTTCCTTTTCCCTTCTTTCTTTCATCCTTTCCCCTTGGAATACCTCTTGCTGTCTTTAAAATAACTGCCCATATCATCAGGCCTAGTATAATCAAACAAAATAGTTTAGAATAAAGCCAGTAGAAAATAAAACAATGGTCACAGAAAAGAGAAACAAAAAGCTAAAGGGACCAACGAACAATAACAACAAATCCGATACTGTAATATTATAGGTTTACAAAATGAGATGATTAGAGTTTGACAATGGTTGTAACATTGTATATCATTACCTTTAAAGAGGTTGCTCAGATTTATAGATATAGACATGCAAAATTGATCCAATCATATGACTATCAGCTGTTCTCTTTCAGTAGTTAATGCATTTAGTAGTATAGTCATTTTGACGATCTTATGTATACCCACATATAAATCTATGTCTTTTTCTTTTTCCCTTCCTTCTTTCCTCCTTTCCCCTTACATTACTTCTAATCACCATTTAAATACCCCACCTCTCAACACTGTTACATTGGGCATTAAGTTTCCAACACTTAAACTTTGAGGGGAGACATGTAACAATCATACCACTGGAAAGCACTGAGGGTATTGATTTTGGGGTTGCAAATACATTTTAGGGAGTATGCAAATTCACTAGTGCAGAAGTTGAATGATAAGGATTGACTGTATGCTCACATAGTACGTACATTTTAAACCTGAATTGTAAACTATCAGCTCTACTCATGCAGGTATATGCATTCATAGCTTTATAAACAGAAGTCTCATTCTCTCGGGAGAGTGACAAGAGGATTCACTAGAATAATTAATGACTCAACTGGCACAAGCAAAACTGAATAGGGAGCATAACTGGAAAGGACTGCCCAGTTGCCACTCAAAAGCTTTTGATACATCAATAGCTATTTCTTTATGATTAAAACAAGAGATGAGACAGGCACATGCCTGTAATCCCAGTGCTTGGGAGACTGAGGCAGGAGAATCACCATGAGTTCAAGGTCAGCCTGAGATATGCAAGCAGGTTGAAGTCCAGCCAGAACTGCATAGTGAGACCCTATCTTAAAAAACAAACAAACAAAAAAAAAACAAAAAAAGAAAAAAGAAAAAAGAAAAGAAAGAAAAGAAAAGAAAAAGGAAGTGATTGGTGATTCAGTTATTTATTTCTTATCCAATATGTTTGGCTACCTAATGAATTTTATACATGCTTTATTATTGTATCTTATTGATTTTTGCTGTACAACTATTTTCACTTTATTATAATCACCATTGA
Organism: Dasyprocta punctata; assembly: GCA_004363535.1. Classification (NCBI taxonomy): domain Eukaryota; kingdom Metazoa; phylum Chordata; class Mammalia; order Rodentia; family Dasyproctidae; genus Dasyprocta; species Dasyprocta punctata. Next base: position 83,853 of record RJWM01004395.1, on the reverse strand, counting down.
AAGTGCATGCCATCTTCTGCATTAGCTTCTGAGAAGTGACAGTCCACCAGTTTGAATACAACTGGTCCCTGGCAGAAGTAGCACTGTCAGTGAAGAGTGGTAAGGGACACAACTAGACCCTACCTTCTCCAGAAGATCTCTCCCCAGGCCACTGATATTTCTCTCTAAAAGAAAACTACTAATAGATCAGCAAGCCACACACAGGACATTAAGAGGTTTTCCCCCACTTTGTTTTTCCCGACCAACTGTTACTCATTAAGAGGGTTAGGCAGTCTCACCCTTCAGGATGCCATCATGGTAACTTTCCACTGAAGGCCCAGCCTTGGATGGAGTCGCCGCCACAGGTCCTACCTGCTGCCTCAGCAGCCCTACTCTGCACTCATCAGTTATGAGAATTACTGCCCATTCACAGACCCTTCTCTCCTCCTAGACCAGAAGCTTCTGCAGGAAGAAGTCTCTGCCTTTCAGAGCTGAAGCCCAGTACCTAGCCCATGCCTGCCATCTTTGGAGAGTCTTGCCTCTGCTCCTTGTATATGTTCTGTGTCTTTCCTCTGACCAATTCAGTTATTTACACACCTATGTTTAGTGCTATATTACCCAATGTCACCTGAGTCACCTGGGGCTGCCCTGCCTCAGGAAATCTAAATTAAATAGGCCCAACCCTAGTTGTAGGTATGGTTTAAAGTTTTCTTGATTTTTTCCAATCACAAAGTGGTGAAGGATTACGGGTAACATTCTCATGGTTTCTATCTCTTGGCTCCCATTCACAAGTGTGCAGTTTCTTCCCCAAGTCACAATTTGTCTAAACCCCAAACTGAGCTTCTGGCATGATTTCCAAAACACGTCAAAAAAACATTCCTAGATGCTCAAAACACCTCTCATTGCAGTGGGCATTTGTCAGGACCTTGGGCAACATAGGAGGGGTCCCATGACCCACAGAGCAAACACCTTAAAGCACAGAACAGCAACTTTTGTGTTATGCTGTTTTGTTTTGTCGTGTTGTGTTCATGGTACTGGAATTGAACCCAGGGCCTTTGCACTGAGCTATATCCTCAGCCCTTTTTCATTTTTTTTTAAATTTTGAGACAGGGTCTCACTAAGTTATTAAATTTCCCAGGCTGGGATGAAACTAGTCATCCTTCTGCCTCAGCCCCCTAGGGTACTGAGATTGTAGATTGTAGACTGGCAGACCAATTCTTATTTTAAGAATGGTCACAGCCTCCCTGCTTTTAGGTGTCACCTTCGAAGCAGACAGCATCCAGGCTTTTCCTAGCTCATGCTCTCCTCCTAGCAGAAATAAAACACAGGATCATGTGTCTCTCTCCTTGCCATACACAGGTAGTCATCTCAGTCACTGCCCATATGGGTTCTCCAGCCCCTCTTGGCACACCTGTCACATCAAACTATGGAAACTCAAGAAAGACAGTTACTCTTATTGCCAGTGGTCAAGACCCCCATTTCATATTTATCCCATTATTCCTATAATAGCTTACAAAGGGTAAATGACACTATCAGCTTCAGTTTACAAATAAAGGAACTGACTCTCAAAAAAGATTAGATCCAAAAAGTGTATCACCCAAAGATGCATTGTGTTTGCCGTAGTGGGTTGAATCACGTCCCTCTGAAACTCAAGTCCACCCAGAACCTCAGAATATGACCTTATTTGGTAAGGCCTTTGCAGATATAATTAGTTAAGAAACTCCAGATGAAACCCTCTTGGACTTAGGGTGGATCTCAAATCTTTAAAGACTTGTGCCTTTAAAGGAGAAAGAGGGAGGAACATACGAGGAAATGGCCATGCAAAGACAGAGCAGAATTTGAAGTCAAGTAGCCAGAGCTACTAGAAGTTAAAGAATCAAGGATAAATTCTTGGGCCTTAACGGAAGGTCTGACCCTACTGATGTGTTGATTTGCCTGCCCTCAGGAACCGTGAGATATTATAATTCTGTAGTTTTAAGTCATCTGATTTGTGGTAATTTGTTACAGAAGCCCTAGGAAATTAATATGGATATCACATGTGGAGATTTTGTTTATTGGTACATGTTTGTAGTACATAATGATTGCATTCATCATGGGAAGTTGATACAAGTGCATGAGGCATCTTAATCCTTTTATTTATTCCACTCCTCACACAATCTCTTGGACTGCATGCAAATATATATATATATATATATATATATTATTTTTTTATACATGTTTGAACTACACAATGATCACACTCCTCATAGAGACTTGGTGCCTATACACATCTCTTCACAATTACCCTTTTACTTTTTAATCTAATTTCCCTCCCCTCCTTCCTCCCTCCATCTCTTGGTTCCCTTTCCAAATGATAAAGATCTATCTTTCTAACTGCTATTGTCTTTTATTTTTCACTGCATTTATGTTTTGGTTTTCTCATATAAAAGAAACCATGCAATATTGAATCTTGTATCTGAATTTTTTCACTGAACATTATGGCCTCGAGGTGCGTCTGTGACTGATTTGTCCTTTATGGCAGAGTAGTACTCCAGTTTGTATAAATACCATGTTTTCTTTATCTGTTCACCCATTGATGGACAGACAGACTGGTTCTAAGGTTTAGGTATTGTGAATTGTGCAGCTGTAGACATGAGTATGCTTATATCACTATGATATGAGTCCTTTTAATTCTGTCAGGGAGACACCTAGAAGGAGAATAGCTGGGTCCAATAGAATTTCTACTAGGTAGAGATTTTTTATCTGTTGTTTGCTCCCTACATGCATGGTGGCCACAAAATTCCAGGATATTCCATGAAACCATCCTCTGCTAGGAATGAGGCAAAGTGTAGCTTTGGTCCCTACAGCCTCCGAAGAAATCCCTCCTGCTGCTTCCCAGTCATAGGGAATGGGACAGATCTGCTAAGGCTTCATTCGGACCAGGCATTTGTGCTATTTCAGTCCCACTGAAATGGGGAAGGGTTCCAACTCTGCTCAGAAACTCACATCTTTAGGCATAACATGTGGGAGAAATTTTTGTTGGATTAGAAAGAAAAGTTTCTTTAGAATTCTTTTCAAAAAAACTACAGTTGGGGTGAGTAGTATTTGTGAAACTCTATACGAAAACATCCTGAGAGGGTGATCTGGTGTTATGTGGAGGGCGTACAGGCAGACTGGTGCTTAGTCAGTGTGGACTGAATGCAGAACACTGCAATAAACTCACAACTTTAAAAAGTTCCATATGCATTAATGCTTGCTGCATGGTATGAAAACCCTTGAAGCTATGAAATAGAAAGGCATATGCTTTCTGAGCAAATGGCTATAAAATTGATTCACATCTCCATTTTAATTGCATTTTCAAATCCTGTGCTTGGCTGCTTGTTAATTAAGGCACAAGATGAGCAGCTTTTGAGAGGCTCACAGAAGTTTTGCCTTGGAGTTTTCTTTTTGAGGGTTTTTTCTTTCTCTGTTTGGGGTTTGTGTGTGTGTGTGTGCGTGTGTGTGTGCTTTGTTTGTTAGTTTTTTGCCTTTTTTAAATCTACAACTCAGCCGTCATGGATGCCTGGTTTTCATTGTTACATTTCTGGTGCTAAGAATATGTGCAGCACTTGGATCTGGATTTACTGATAACAAATAGTGAGTTTTCCCTTACTCATCCCTGCCTGCCTACATTCATGGAGACCATGACAAGGTTATATCTACCACAGAGAATGCAAAATACTGAGGTGAATTTCCTCCTACACCATCTAAATTTAGACCACACAAACACTAAAATTTTAAAAAGTTAGGGAAGTCATTTGCTTTGTTCAGGAGTGAACTTCCTGCCATGACTGTAATTGACTCCCCAGGTCAAACTTTATAAATTAAGGACACAGACCTCCACAAGACTTTCCTCATTTTCAGACACCAGATGCACAGATGAGGTCTCTAGAGCTACCCTCACTTCTGACCAGTCAAGCTACAAATCCGAAGGTCCCCATGAACATTCTCACATTCAATAAGTCACTAGAATGATTCCCAGAACTCACAAAAAAATTATTTTCTTTTTCAGAACTAGGGATTGGATCTACACTGAGTTACATCTCCAGTCATTTAAAAAAATGTTTGTTTGTTTTTTGTTTGTTTAGTTTGAGATTGGGTTTCACTAAGTGTCTATGTTGCCCAGGCTGGGTTCAAACTTTCAATCTTCCTGCATCAATCTCATTAAGTGCTGGAGCTGAGGCAGGAAATTAGGGTATGGCAGGATGACTGGAAATCAAGATGCAACCTATCAGTTACAAAGATCCTGAACAGAGGGCTGAACAACAGGATGTAACTTGTTGATTGGGGCCAGGATGCATGGGCAGAGCAACTTCTGATGGATCAGATTTCAAAGAGTATAAAAGATGGTGTTCATTGACTTCACCACTACTGCAATCATCCCATTCTATTACCTTCCTGTTTCTACAGCAAGGTGTTCTGCATGCAAAATATATCTTCACTTTGCTCGCCTCCTTTGTTCTCCTTTTTTCACCTTTTCCTTTTTCTTCCTTTACTTTAAAAAAAAGTTGTGTTTACCTGTTTGATTCTCCTGGTCAATATTTTAGGTGAGACAAAAAGACCCCAGAGCCACCAGACACTGTACCACCTAACAGGATCGTTGTCCTCACAACAGTAAATTTGTCATATGAAAAGATACAAATCAGAACTGGCCAAAGGGAGTCACATAGGGTAAGTACTAGGAGTATCTCATAATGGAATTTCCAATCACTCTCTCCCAGTGTTACCTTCTCCAGCCTACCATGTGTGGCAATACTCAAATAATTTTGCCATCTAGAGAAGCTTGCTCAAACTTCAGCAGACAGAGTTTTTACTGGGGTTTCATTCAATGAATGAAATCAATTTCCAAACCCCTTTCCTCTCCCTGGAGACGGGGCTGAAATTATATGGAACACTATCCCAACAGTCTAATCAGATGCCTGATCCTTCTAGAGTGGACAACCCCTATGCTGAGTCATCTCATTAACATAAGCTATCTAAGGACCTTCCCTGAATCACCTTGTTAGCATAAACCATCAAGTACAACCTGAGGGGTACATTCTGAATAGTAAAGATACTACTACCATCCAAAGAAATTCCAAGAGTTTAAAGGCTCTCTCACACCAACAGAGGACAAAGGCAGTCAAATTTTTTATTATATCTCTCTCTTTCCTTGCCCCCTCATCCTCCTACTTTCTCCTTCTCTTTCTCCTCCTTCTCCCTCTTATTTTTTTTCATTTCTGTTTTTATTTTTTGGAGATATTGCTTTCCTGTGTAATCCAGGCTTGCCTTAAACTTGCTATGAAGCCCAGGTGGACTTTGAATTTGAGATCCACCTGCTTCAGCCTCCTAAATGCTTGGATTACACATATGTACCATCATTTCCAGCTTTGTTATCAACTCTTATACTCAGAAGATGCATCTATAAAATGCGAATAATAATTCCCTTTCATAGGAGTTTCATAAGAATTAAATAATGCAATGCATATTTGTAGCATGCAGTTCTTACTCTTTGATTGTTAGCTGCTACTATTATTTTATTAAAGTTATGACCACCGAACTTCTTAAAAGCACCACTAGCGCTACAGGCATTTTTTTTTATACTTTACAGTAACTAATTTCGTCTTGCACAAAATGTTTCTAACACATTTTATTGTTTTTAAAATATACTTACACTTAGCCAGGCATGGTGGTGCACACCTATAATCTCAGCACTTGGGAGGCTGAGGCAGGAGGGTTGCTGCAAGTTTGAAGCCAGCCTAGGCTAAAAAGTGAGTTCTAGGCCAGCCTGAACTACATAGTAAAACCTTGTCTCAAAAAGACAAAAACAAAAACAAAATATGCCTACATTTAAAACATAAAACAGCCAGGGATTTAGCTCGGTGGCGTAAGCACCTGCTAGGCAGGTGTGAAGTTGTGAGTTTGATCCCTGGTACAAAAAAAAAACCACAAAACAAAAAAGGATGGGTTAAAGATGAAAGACAACTGTTATATTTAGGGTACCAACTATATATGCTAGATATCAAGTTAGACGTTTAATGTGTAAAACTGTACTTAACCTTGCTTCCCAACCTCATTTTACAGATGAAGACAGCTCAGTCAAGCCAGGCATGGTGGTGGACAACAGTAATCCCAACATTCTGGAGGATGAGGCAGGAGCCTCGTGAGTTCAAGGCCAGGCTGGACAACATAGGGAGACCCTGACTCCAAAACAGAGAGAGAGAGAGAGAGAGAGAGAGACAGACAGACAGAGAGACAGAGACAGACAGAGACAGACAGAGAACGAGAGAGAGAGGGAAAGAGAGAGAGAGGGAGAGGGAGGGAGAGAGGGTACTAAATTTAGTGGTTATGCTCAATTTCATAAAATTAGTAAAATGAGTGAAGCCTCTCCAAATAAAAAATTATCTACATATAAAGCTACAGAATTGAAATTAGTATCCACTTGGAATTATTTGATTTAAATACCATAGCTTCTTCATAAGAGGAACAGCAGTAACTGCATGTAAAACAATCAGATCAATAGGTAACTCCAGGTTGCTCCAAGCATGGATGAGTGCAGACCAGATACCTTGATTTAAAAAATGCTTGTGTGTATTTCTATTTGTTTGTTAGGAAACAGTACTAGGGATCAAGCTTTTTTAAAAATTTAAAGACTTTTTTTCAGGATTAAAATGAGTAAGATGTCAAGAAATGAGATGTAGAACATTAGCATTATGAAAAAAAAAGATTTGAAAGCTGTTGTCATTTCCCATACATGTAAAAAAAGTAATTGAAAATATGCCATTCTCAGCAATACAAAACTATAAATTATCTCAAATGAATTTACCCGAATGTACACTCTTTTTATTGTTTAGATATAAAATGTTCCCAAGTGTCTCATATGCTTGGAAGGTAATTAGATCATCATGGTGCTATAGTTGATTTGCTATTAGGAGATAAAGCTTGGCTGGAGCTAGGCCATGGAGGGTTTGCCTGGAAGGGTATACTTTTATACCCAGCTCTTTCCTTCTCTCTTTACTTCCTGGCCACAATGCAGTGAGCAGTTTTCCTCTGCAGTACCCTTCTGCCATGGTGTTTCTGCCTTGGAATCAACCAACCATGGACTGAACCTTCTGAAATTGCAAGCCAAAATAGACCTCTTCTCCTTTTAGGTGCAGGTGTTAAACATTTTCTTCCAACAATGGGGAAAGTTACTAATACAACCTTTACAAATAAAACTATAAAATATTATTGAAGAATTTCTCAAATCATGACAGAGAGATTCAATATTAGCAAACATTCAATTCTCTAAAATTACTCTAAAAATTTAACACAAGCTTAATGAAAATATTCAAATTATATTTTACAGAATGAAGCAAGACTATGTTAAAATTCATGTGGAAGAGTAAAGGAAGAGCAATAATCAAGGTAATGTTGGAAATGAAAACAAATTCTGGGTCTTTAATTTCAAATATCAAACTTTATGATATGCTAAAGTAACAATATAGCATAACAAGAATAGATAAGTAGATTTTTGGAACTGAAAAATATCCACATATGTATATATAGAAATTTAGATATTGTAAGAGCAGATTTCAAAACAGCAAGTGGATTACTAAATGAGTCGTACTGGGTTGCACTTCTTCAATGGCCAGAAATGTTACACATTTTTTCATGTATATTTTGGCTATTTGTACTTTTTCTTCTGACAATTATTTGTTCATTTCAGTTGCCCAATTTTTGATTAGGTGTTTAATTTGAGGAGCTCCAATTTTTTTGAGTTAAAAAGGAGGACTACAGGCCAATCTCCCTAAAAAACATAGATGCAAAAATTTTTAATAAAATACTAGCAAACAGAATGCAGCAAATCATCAAGATTATAGACCATGAGCATTGGGATTCATTCCAGCAATGCAGGAATGGTTCAACATATACAAATCAATAAACACAATATACCACATCAACAGGGCTAAAGGCAAAAAATCACATGACCATCTCAATAGATGCAAAAATACCTTTTGATAAAGTTCAACACTCATTCATGATATAAAAAAAAACCTACAGAAAATTGGAATAGATGGTCTTTCTCTCAATCTGATAGAAGCCATCTATGACAAACTACCAGCCATCATACTAAACAAACAAAAATGAAGACTTTCATTCTAAAATCAAGAACAAGACAGGTATCTCCACTATCACTACTCCTATTCAATATAGTTCTGGAAATGCTAGCCAGAACAATCAGACAAGACAAAGAAATAAAAGGAATAAGGATAGGAAAGGAAGAAGTTAGATTATCATTATTTGAAAATGATATAATACTCTACATAGAAGACCCCAAAAATGCCACAAAAGACTACGAGTTAATAAATAAATTCAGCAGCATAGCTGGATACAAAGTCAACACTCAAAAATCAATAGCATTCCTATAAACAAACACAGAGAGAGAAATAAGGGAAACAACACCTTTTACAATAACATTCAAAAAAAAATGAAATGCTTAGGAATCAGTCTAACAAAAGATGTTGTTGTGGTTTGTTTAAATGTCCCCCCAAAGCCTCATGCAGTGATGGAGGCAGCTGAATCTTTGTCTAGCACTGGGATTAGTGGTGTGAGTGGTGCAAATGACCGTGAAAGCCCAGGAGCTGGTAACCAGCATACAATATAAGGGAGAGAAGGAGGAGTGCATTTCTCCTTTTTACTCTATTTGCTCTTGTCACTTGCAGCACCATGAATGGCTGCCCCTTAGCTATGCCACCCTGCCTTGGAGCCAGCTGAGTATGGACTGAAACCTCCAAAAAGCCATAAGCTAAATAAACCTTTCCTTTCCTAATTTTGGGAATCAGGTATTTTGTCTCAGTAGTGAGAGAAAAGTAACAAGGCAGATGTAGAAGAACTATATATTGAAAATTATAGTACTCTGAAAAAGGAGATTGAGGAGGGTATTAGAAAATGGAAAGATACCCCTTGTTCATGGATAGGAAGAACCAACATTGTGAAAATGCCCATACTCCCAAAACTGTTATACAGATTTAATGCAATTCCAATCAAAATACTATTAGCATACCTCACAGATCTAGAGAAAACATTTCTAAAATTCATTTGAAAACAGAAGAGACCTAGAATAGCAAAGGCAATAGTGGGCAACAAAGGCAAGGCAGGAGGCATCACAATCCCTGACTTGAAATTTTACTACAAAGCTACTGTAATAAATCAGCGTGGTACTGGCAAAAAACAAAACAAACAAACAAACAAAAAACAACCTGAGGATCAGTGGAATATTAGAAGATACAGACACAACTGCAAAGAAACTCAATCATACTATCTTTGACAAAGGGGCCAAACATGTTCACTGGAAGAAAGATAGCCTCTTTAATAAATAGTGCTGGAAAAATTCACTTTTCATATGCTGAAGACTAAAACTAGACCCATGTCTATCACCATGTACTAAACTAAAGTCAAAATGGATCAAAGATCTAAATACTAACACAGAAACACTAAATCTACTGGAAACAAAGGCAGGTAGAAGTCTCAAAGACATGGGTGTAGGCAGAGAGTTCATGAACAAAACCCCAACTGCTTGGGGAGTACTTCAAAGAAGCAACAACCAGGATCTCTTATTAAAAAATTTTTGCATATCAAAAGAAATCACCAACAGAGTGAAAAGACAACCCACAGAATGGGAAAAAAATTTAGCTGATTGTTCCTCCTCAAAGAACTTCTATCTAGAATGTATAAAGAATTGAAAAACATAAGGCCCCCAAATTCAAAATCCCAATCCAAAAATAGGCATCTGAGATGAATACACATTTCTCAGATGAATAAATACAAATGGCAAATAAACACATGAAAAAATGTTCAACATCACTGGTAGGGCTCCAAATCAAGTAGAAGAGACAAAGATGGCTGCTGGATACTGGTAAATGAAAATTTAACACAAGAAGGTAACAATTTTAAATATCTATGCACACATAATTTCATAAAACAAAAACTACTGAACTTAAAGGTGCGGAAAAATATCAATACAATCATAGTGGGGGGCTTTGTACCCCACTCTCACAAATAGACAGGTCAGCTAGACAAAAATCAACAAAGAATCTGTCTCAGTTACTTTTCTCATTGCTGAGACAAAATACCCACCACCCACAAGTTGAAGGAGGAAAGGTTTACCTTAGCTCACAGTTTGTAGAAGGTTCAGTCCATAGTTGGCTGGCTCCATGGCAGGGTGGCTGGGCAGAAAGGAAGGGCATAACGGGCAGGAAACAGAAAGCAGCAACCTTTATTTTTCTTTTGATTCATTTTTTATTGTATCTAGGCTGCAAGCCTAATGGTTGGTGGCACTCACACCCACAGTGGGTCTTCTGTCTTGAGTAAATGTATTAGGTCACATCCAGAACTATGCTAACCCAGTTAGGGGACTAACCCAGTTATCACTCACCCATAATCCAAATTCACACACTCTAGATTCAGCCACCTCTGAAAAGCCTCACCTATCAAGTGTGAGGCTTTGGGGAGAGATCTAAACACAAGCCATAACAGAAACGTTAGGGTTGAACTATACTACTGAACAAATGAACTTAACATTTATCAACAGAGTATTTCATCCAACATCAGCTGAAAACGTATTTTTCTCAGCAACACAGAAGATTTTCCAGAATATACCATATCTTGGGCTATAAAGCATGCATAAATAAATACGAAAGACTTGAAATAATTCCCTGTTATACTGTCAGATCTTAGCAGAATAAACATAGAAATCAACAGCAAAAGAAGCAGCAGAAACTACTCAAACATACAAAGATTACTACATTATTGAATAATTAATGAACCACAGGGCAAAGCAGGGAAGAAATGAAAATGTTCCTAGAATCAAATGACAGTGAAAGCACAATATACCATAACCTATAGACACATGAAAACAGTTTCCATAGGGAAATTTATAGCTGTCAATGCACACATGAAAAGAATAGAGCAACCCCAAATAAATAGCCTAATGATGCAACTTAAGGTGCTACAAAGACAAGAACAATGCAAATATGAAACTAATAGAAGGAAAGAAAAACAGAAAATAGTGAAATTGAGACTAAAAAAATACAATTCATGCATCTAAGAGTTTGTTTTTTGAAAGGATGGGAAAGGATAGGGGAGATGGGAGGGAGGGAGAAGAAGTAAAAAAGATCGAGATGCAGTATGTATATGTGTTAATTCCTCCACAGTGAATGCATTTACTATGTGTCATAAAAATATAGTAATACAAAAGTAATAAAAAATAAAGAAGATAGCATTTGACATAAAAAGTATTACCAGCTGATATTTATGTGTGTAATAAGGGATACGCACCATATGAGGGAGTAGACTTGGAAGACACGGAAGATCTGGAGACAGAAAAAAAGCAGCTGCAGAATTATACATACAGAATCTTATCATTCATGTCTTTAAAAGTATATACTTCTCAAAACAAAAGTATACATTTTCTACTGGTAATAAAAGTTTGTAAATGCATAAGTAGATATAAGCAAGAATAAATACAAATTTTCTATGCAGAAGGCATTAGCATTAGGGATAATAGACAAAAAAAAATGCTTAGCCTGATCTGCAACATTTTACTTTCTACAAGGTGAATGGACTCATTAGTTACATCTGTAATACCAGTAATTGGAGAAAACACATCCTGGGGTTAAGGAACTGTTCCCAGCATTCTTACTTCACTGGATCTTCCACACTTGAAACTGTGAACTTGGTTCTCAGGTTCTCTTCTCTCATAGCAGACACTGGATGATACTGGGCTATTTCCCATTTCCATTTTGTTTGCTGTCTGCATTATGTGTAATATATTCCATATACAATTGTGCATCCAGCATTCTATCTTAGGAAGGCAGAATGACAGTAAAGTTATCAATGCCTAGTTTTTTCCTTAACCCCAATACAGTCAAATTAAATCATTTCTCTCTCTCTGCTTCCCTTCCTCTCCCTGCTCACTTCTCTCCCCCTCCCCTTCTTCCTCCCCTCTCATTTTGTGATCCAAATGGGTTTATCTCAAGTCTTACGGAAAGAGGAAATATGTTCTGCAACTCAAGAGACTTTAGTAGAAAGATCATTGCTTAGCTATTTCCTGCTGTGCTTATATTTGTACCTCAAATATTTCATAGTTGTCTTCAAAAACATTGTGTTCTTTAAAGGCTTACCAAATATTTGAAGGGAGGCATTGCCTATTTGCTCTGATTCTAGACATGTGAAATCCATCTCTCCTGTGCTCCTCAAACAGGGACTGTCCTGGTGAGGATGTACTTCTCTTTATTGTTTCCCTTCTTATTTATCTTCCTGCTTTTCTAATTATAAAGACCTGGATGAAATCATAAAGAAAACTCTGTTTCTGTATATCTGAAAAAGACATGGATATAACTGACATTTATCTACAAGTTTAGGCATTACACTTGGAAGGAGATAGAAAATGGTTCTGTCTCTCATTACTAGGAAAATAAGGTTTTAAGCAGAAAGCAGCTTGAAAATCAAACTGTTAGGCAACATGAACATAAGCAGACAAAGACAAATAAGGCAAGAATCATTCCTAGAGTCACTTATCTCCAAGGAACAGGTTGTACAAATCTCTGATCTCCTATTCATTGGTAGGCAGAGACAGGTCATCTACTAAGGAACAGCATCATAAGCACAAAGAAATGTGTGCTGACACTCACCTGTCATCCTTCCATTGGGGCCACAGAACTTCCCTAGGTCCTGGTACTTTGAACTCTAATGAGTGGCACCGTGGACATCCACCTGCACCCATTTCACACTCACAGGCTACACGAGACTGTACATCTGCTACCCACTAGTGGTCTCACACATACCCAGTCACTGGCAAGGTTGGTTGCAGTACTGAAATGCCTTTGCCCTCTTAGGACAACACAGGGTCTCAGATCTGTGTGTATCCAAATGTCAAAATAGAAAGGGAAAGGAAGAAAAAGATATGGGCAAAAAATATTGGTGAAAATGCAGTAATGGTCCTTAAGTAGAAAACCTCCAATTAAGTTTTCTGTGTAGCATCCACAAAACAAGCCTTGAGGTTTACTTAGTCCAAGGCCCTGCTCCAGTCAGAGCCTAAAATGCAAAGTTTCTATATCTTGCAACCATAGTCAAAGCAGATAGCGCCAGTCAGTTCAGACAGTGCTCTATCCCTTGCAAAACTGCCCAGAGAGTTTCCCCTGTCCAAACACTCCGTCCTACTTCTACCTGCCTGTTCCATTCTTTATACTTTGCTCTTATTCTGCTTCCTATTTAAAATTCCAAACAACCCAAAGGAAAATGGCACATCTAACTGCTGTTGGTCTTGAATGAGTTTGATAAAGCTGATCTCCAGCAAAGCAATTTAACAACACCACCCTGCTTCCAGGCAGGATGCAGGAAGCACAAGCTTGCCTGTGATCATGTCAAAAAGCACAAGGAGAAGACTAGATGCAGAAGAAATCAGAGAAATGAAAGGAGAGAGCCAATGAAGACATCACTATCACTTCTGCCCAACACTGGCCCTGGAAAACAGCAAGGCAGGGAGATCCTCCTGAAAGCAAGGGTCTGAGGAGGTGATATAAAAAGGAACCACAAGTAAGCTGAAATTTAGAAAAGAGGAACCACAAAGTTTTGGCATCAGACAGTGCTAGGCTCAGTCCCAGTTGCTTCTCTACAAGGTCCAACAGATTTGTGGAGTGTCCTGTGTGAAAATCTAAGGTCCCTGTGAGACTACTGAGAAAGGCAGAAGAGTACAGCTATCGTTGAACTCTTTAGTGTTCCCAAAAGACTCATGTGTTGGATGCTTGGTCACCAGCTGACAGCACTGTTCAGAGATGTTGAAATCTTTAAGACCTGGGGCCTTGAGAAAGGAAGTAAGGTCACAGGGAAAAGGGGAGAGTGTGCTCTTAAAGGGGATGTTGGGACCTTGGCTCCTCCTCCTCTCTCACATTTTTTTCTTTTTTTGACACCCTGGCCGCCATGATGTAAGAAGCTATGGTCTCCCACGTATTCCCCACTGTATCTCACCTTGCCACAGGCTCGAAGTAACAGGGTTAAAAAAAAAAAAAAGCAGCAAGGCCAAGTAAGTACAACTGAAACCTCTGAAACCATGAGCCAAAATTAACCTTTCCTCCTTTAAGTTGATTTATCTTAGGTATTTTGTCACAGTGACAGAAATCTGACTAGCACAAATGTATGTGGGGGGGGTTGGCACAGGCCTAAGCCAATTATTATAATTACTGATGCTTTGGATTATTTCCACTGTGGAGAGATAGAAATTTCTGAGGGTCTTTCCCAAAGAAAAATGTAAATTAACCTTCTCAATTTTCTATTTTTTCCCTAATTTACATCTTAGCAGACTTGATTATTTTAGATAAACTCATCTCTTAGAGAATCTTTAATGAAGAGCTCGCTGTCTTTAAACTTTAGGTTATGAGGGTTTTCCTTCAATCTGCAACTCAGAATATTTATTAATAGCGATGAACATTCTTTGTAAGTTTTAAAAGGAGGAATATGATCTTAAACATAAATGGCAGCATAAATAAAGACTATTCTGTATTCTAGTTTCTGAGAACACCATCATATTTTCACTCAGTAAGTCAAAGAGTATCTCACTTTTCATCACCCTTTTATGAACAAAGAAAGTAAAGGTCATGGGAAGACAGCTACAGAACACAATTTGTGGCAATTAAATATTAATAATGATTGGATATGTGACTATAGTTGCAAAAGACAGAGAAAGGAAATGGAAAAGTGGCAAAGGAGATATTATAAGAAGAAACAACTTGTTCAATATATATAGTTTGCTTCCTTTTAATTAGGTTGCTCTATTGTGAGGAGGGCTTTTGAAGACCACTGACTTGGATGCCCTGGTTTTAAATTTACTGCATTGGAGGAATATCTTGCCCCATATTTTTCACATGCGAATACATAGTCCGTTGTAGCATCACCCTATTATACCTGTATCCTTTTCTCACAACAATTCTATGATGCTTATTTTTCAGAGAGGCTCAAAATGTTTAAATGGCAAAAGCATTTAAATGTCCCTTTGTTTTGCACCATGACATAGAGCTCTGTGACTGACTCACTGCACAATTCACCATGCAGATAGGAGTTAGATTGTCATGGAGCAGGACTCAAGATGCCTAAACAAATTCCATGATGCTTTCATAGAGCGGAATCTCACAACAGAATCAATGAAGCAGTCTCTGAGAGCTTTACGACCTCCCCGCCTTCCCTATTGCATCTATATTTCCGAAGAACTGACTGCAAAAAGTAACTAACATTTGCGTAGCACTTTATAATATGCAGAGAATTTGAAATATGCCAGTTCATTTGATTTACTTAGTAAACTGAGTTATAATTGAATTCAAGCTGTTCAGGTGTGTGCATGTGGGTGTCCTATGGGTCTGGAAGACTCCTTAATCCCAGGTTTTAGAATCCTAACAATTCTTCTGAGATGGAAGAGACCATTTCGCTGATACTTTAATATTCGCCAGGGCTTCATACTTGTAAAGCCACATTAATCCCTGCTGTGGCTAAAATCTAATATATGGGCACAATAAGTAAAATTTAAAATAGTAGGAAATAGAAAATGATGGTTCTCAAGGTGAAAGTAGCCTGATGATTACACTTCTTCTTTTTAGTTCCATGGCTCACAAATGACGGTTAAAATGAAAGTGAAGCAATCCCTTACCATTTTCCAAAGTGGAAAACTGGACTATACTGCAGCGCACTAACTTTAGCCTTTTATTTGGGAGGCAGGAGAGCACCTTCATTAAGAATATAAACTCTTAGTTAAGAATCCAGGCATCCTGGATTTGAATCCCAGTTTTACTATTTTATGAGTTCAGTACCCTCTAGGGCACGTGGTTTAAGCACTTTAAATCTCATTCCTTTGTCAGAAGAATTGAAGCACAGAACAGTGCTTTTGTGCCATTCTGTGTGTCATGACAGAATACTACAGACTGGGTTACCTGTGATGAACAAAACCTTATTGACTCAGAGTTCTGGAAGCAAGAAGTCCAAAATCAAGGAGCTGTCATTTATCAAGGGTTTCTTGTGGTATTGTCCCTCTATAGAAGAGCAAAGACCAAAGAGGTGGAGGGAGGGGGAAGGAGAGAGAAAAGAGGAGGCCACTAAACATACTCTTCTACAATGAGCCCATTCCTGCAGTAGCAGCATTACTGCACCTCCTGGCCTAAGCACCTTGCACAAGAGCTCTCCCCTCAGTTCTGTGACCCTGAGGATTAGGTTTCTAACAGATTCATTTTGGGAGACATATTCAAAACTATAAGGGCAATTAAATAAGATCATCCATGATCCCTTGGCTTAGTGCCTGGACTAGGTGACCTCTGTTTATGTTGTCCAGTGTTGGCCAAAAAGAAATATTGTGAAGAGAGAGTATCATTAGCTGAAGAGAAAGCTGAAAGCCTGTCCTTTTCCTGCATGTTCTAGATGCTTCCATCTCTACTGCCTTTCAGGAAGTGGGGGAAGAAGCTGATCCTGTTGCTCAGTGGTGGACTTCATAAACTTCATAGAGTGGTGGGGTTTGTTGTTGCTTGTCTGCCTGTTTTTCATT
Source organism: Dasyprocta punctata (assembly GCA_004363535.1). Lineage (NCBI taxonomy): Eukaryota > Metazoa > Chordata > Mammalia > Rodentia > Dasyproctidae > Dasyprocta > Dasyprocta punctata. The sequence goes on along the minus strand of RJWM01004395.1, from coordinate 67,313 downwards.
TTTATTTGGTCAAGGATAGTAATTTAATTCTATCCCAAGAAGATTTAAATAGATTGTGTGCAACTCTCTTAGTCAACATCAAACTTTCTATCAAATCTGTGTGAAAATAAGATTTTACGTGTTATTTTTATTATTCACTAAACTGATTTGATTTCACTGTTTAACAAAATGCACCCAAACTTAGAGCCTCTAAAAGAACAGCCATGTGTCGCTTAACATAATATGAATATGCTCTGAGAAATGTGCCATTAGGTGATTTTGCCAATTATGTGAACAACCCATTCATAGGATTAGATGAATTTTGCAAGTCTATATCCAGTAATCTGAATAACTATTTTGAAGATAACTATGCAAAATAACAATCTCAGTTATGTTGCTACCACCTTGCTTTGCAAACCAGTATTGTTACTGTTTTGGGCTCTTTGCTATTGTTATTTATTAGCCTCTTTTGTTTCTTGTTTTTTTTTTTTGTAATTTACAATGTTTTGTTTTATCTTTCCCTCTAATACAAAAAGGACAGATGTATATGTATAGGCTTATACAAGCCTAGAACTTCTCCTAAAGCATTTATAAGAATTGATTATATTACGAGTGTTGGTATGAACAGCTACTTTGAAGAAAACGAGACATTATGGTAGCCATTGCTGATTTCCTGTCATCCTTTTGCGAAGTCCAGTAATGCATATATCCTTTGTTTTGATTGTTCTTAGTCTGTCCTGTATTATTTGATTTCAATATGTGTGAAAGTGTGGACAGCTGTATTGAAGAGAACAAGTGATATTATGGTACCCATTGTTGATTTTCCTATTGTCGCATTTTGAACGCCTATAATGCTTTCATTCTTTTGCTTTTGTCGGTTTTATACTACTGTGTTTTGTTTGAGTTCATTGTGTGTGAACATATGGACAACTATTTTGAGGAGGGCAAGAGACATTATGGTAGCCACTATCGATTTCCTGTTTGCTTGTTTTGAAGTCCTACATTGCTTGCATTGTTTTGTCCTGATCTGCTTTCTTCTGTTCTGTTTTGTTTTGTTCTCTTTAAAATAAAATTTTAAAAAAATGCTGGAGAGGCTGTGGAGAAAAAGAAACTCTTCTTCACTGTTGGTAGGAATGTAGACTGGTGCAACCACTGTGGAAATCAGTCTGGAGTTTCCTCAAAAAGCTGGGATTGGAAGTCCCATTTGACCCAGCTATTCCACTTCTAGGCAAATTCCCAGAAGAACTGAAAACATCATACCACAGTGATATACATACACCCATGTTTATAGTAGCACAATTTTCAATAGCTAAATCTTGGAAACAACCCAAATGCCCATCAACAGAGGAATGGATAAAAAATATGTGGTATTTTTATACAATGGAGTATTACTCAGCTATAAAGCAGGATCACATTGAGGCTTTTATAGGTAAATGGATGTGACTTGAGACCATACTCATAAGCGAAATAAATCAAATTCACATGTGTAAATACTGTATTGTTTCCCTAGTGCAAGAAACTGAAAGAGTAAATAAGATACAAAATCTTCAATAAATATTGTGAGAAACTGCTCAAAGGGGAAAAAAATAACTCAGATAGGGAAAAGGAGAAAAGAAGGAAGGGAAAAGAAAAAAGATATAAATTCGTGTATATACACTTGGATAGCTGGAATGATTGTACTACTGGATCTACTAGTTCTTGGAACAAAACTTTTAACATTGGTAGGATAAGATCAACTTTGCAAGTCTATATCTGGTAATCTGAGTAACTCTTTTGAAGACAGCTAAACAAAATAACAACCTTTGTTGCATTCCTACCACATTGCTGTGAAAGCCTATATTGTTATCGTTTTGGGTTCTTTGTTATTGTTATTTATTTGTCTCTTTTGCTTCTTGTTTTTCTTGTATTTTGTTTCATTTTATTTTGTTTTTCCCTCTAACAGAGAAAGGATAGATATACATGTACAGGCTTATAAATGCCTAGAACTTCTCCTAAAGAATTTACAAGAATTGATTTTATTATGAGTGATGGTATGAACAGCTACATTGAAGAAAACAAGACATTATTATAGATATTGTTGATTTCATAGCATCTTGTTTTGAAGTCCAAGAATGTTTTATCCTTTGTTTTGACTGGTTTTACTCTGTTTTCTATTATTAGATTTCAATATGTGTGAAGGTATGAACAGCTATTTTGAGGAAAACAGGAGACATTATGGTAGCTATTGTTGGTTTCCTATTGTCTGGTTTCAAAGGCCCATAATGCTTTCACACTTTTGTTTTGATTAGTTTCATACTGTTTTGTTTTGCTTGAATTTATTGTGTCTGAAGGTATGGACAACTTTTTTGAAGAAAACAAGAATTATTATGGTAGCTGTTGATTTCCTGGTGTCTTGGTTTGAAGTCCTGTGTTACTTGCATTGTTCTGTTCTGATCTGCTTTGTTCTGATTTGTTTTGCATGGTTTTAGTTTCTTTAAAATAAAACATAAAAAAGTAAAAAATAAATTATGTGAACAACCTACAGTGTACCTGAACTAAGATGGCTACAACCTCATTAGGCAATATAATCTTAGGGAACCACCTTCATACATGTGGCCAATAATCGACTGAAACATTGTTATACAGCACAATTGTAACCATTTAATAGTCAAAGACCCCGGAGGTCACTAGTTTGGGCTAGACATTGTTAAATAGTCCCTTTGCTGGCCTCACCTGGGCTCACTCATGCCACTGCAGTCAGCTTGGAGATGGGTTTGGGCTGGTTGGTCCTAGATACCCTCATCTGTATGTCTGGTAGTTGGCTGGGATCACAAAGGAAAGGGACCACATGCCTCTAGTGCCTACTTGGGCTGTTCCATGTGGACACTGGGTTCCAAAAGCAGTAAGACAGAGAACAAGTTCATGTACAAGCACTAGTCAGGTTTCTGCTTATGCCATGTTCACTGGTGTCCCACTAGCCAAATTATATTATAATGGCTAACAAAGATTAAACAATGAGAAATAGACTACAGCTCTTGATGAAAGGAACTGAAAAATTAGTGTTGGAATCATTCATTCCTTAGTATTAAATTATAATCTTCTTTAGGGAAGATTAAAACCATCTTTTGCAGGGAATGTGGAATATACAAAATGATAAAGAGATTAACATTCTTGCTCTGGTTTCTGGCTACAATGTAGAAACTGAAAAGTGGGGTAGAAGAAGGGACTGTAGTTCAGAGTTTTGCTTGCTGCATTTACCATGCTCAAGTACTATGAATAACAATGTTGGGGGTAAGGATTGTGTTCAGTTCACATAAGTCACACTCTCTTTGCCCCAGTCATTGTGACCAGTGGATTCCAGAGACAAGACAAGCATATGCTGAAGGCCACTGTGAGGCAATTTGGGACAAGCATTTTGTAAATAAATCTCTTCAATGAAAGTGATCATTGTTGGGTGTATATATCAGAATGAGAACACTCCTTGAAAAAAATGAGGCTTAAATTTAAAGAAATGGTAGAATTCACAATAAAGACATAGTGTGTTGCCAGGTGGTGAGAACCAAGTTCAAGGGTGTTAACATGGGAATGAGTCCTACATGTTTGGAAACAGTGAGCCTATCTTAACAGGCTAGCAGAAATGATTCATAGTAGACCAGTTATACTCCATGCCTAAACTAAACCTACCACTGAAATTAAGGGTTTGACATCTCTAAAATCCACTGATTCCTCTGTCACTCATTGAAAATCCTTGATGACTACCCTTTGTGCTTAAGCTAAAGCTGATACTATGGATCTTGATGTTAAAGGTGTTGTGAGATGGCTCAGATTACATTTCTAATCTTCTCTCACTACATTCTTATTTCATTTTTTAAATTTCTTGGGAAATATATCCATTAAAATTAAGGATGTAATCTCCCTTTACTCAGTTAAAAAATTTAAGGTCTATTTGATTTTCAGAGCTAATGTGCTGGGCTTTAAGTAATAGTAATAGTGAATTCTAAACACTTAGAAACAGAATTTGGAGTGAAATCATAAATATTCTTTGAGAAAAGTCATCAAAGGAATCTCTACCATCTAGCTTTTATTTTACATTTTAAGTATTGTATTTTTTTTTAATTTATGTTACAGAGAATAAAACAAAACAGAACAGAAGAAAGCAGATCAGGACAAAACAATGCAAGCAACACAGGACTTCAAAATAAGTGAACAGGAAATCAATAGAGGCTACCACAATGTCTCTTGCCCTCCTCAAAATGGTTGTCCATATGTTCACACACAATGAACTCAAACAAAACACAGTAGTATAAAACTGACAAAAACAAAAGAATGAAAACATTACAGGCCTTCAAAACCTGACAACAGGAAGATCAACAAAGGCTACCATAATGTCTCTTGTTCTCTTCAAAACAGCCGTCCACACTTTCACACATATTGAAATCAAATAATACAGGACAGACTAAGAACAATCAAAACAAAGGATATAAGCATTACTGGACTTCACAATAAGATGACAGGAAATCAGCAATGGCTACCATAATGTCTCGTTTTCTTCAAAGTAGCTGTTCATACCATCACTCATAATAAAATCAATGCTTGTAAACTCTTTAGGAGAAGTTCTAGGCTTGTATAACCCTATTTAACTATTTTACTTTAAGGTGTTTTTTTTCTTTTTTACTTCTTAGGTTCTCACAAAGCATGATCTACTGTCAATCAGTACTAAATTTCCCACTGAGTAGCCAATGCCATATAGGAACTATTTTCAAAGTCTATCTCCTGTTTGTCCACACTAGCTAAGCATTTATTATCTTTAAAAGAAGAAGAAGCAGGAGGAGGGGGAATGAGGAGGAGAAGGAGGAGCAGCAGAAGGAGGAGGAGGAAGAGGAGGAGGAGAATGAGGAGGAGGAGGAGGAAGAGGAGGAGGAGAAGGAGGAGAAGCACATCTTTCATTGCTCTAAAAGTATAACCCAGGAAGCAAAGCTGAGTTTATAAATTTATCTTAGTATTTAGGCAGTGAGTGGCAGAATATATCCCCTTTACAACATACTACAGCAACAAAACAGCTTTTACCAACAAGTACTTTCCAAATCAAGTAGTAAAGCAAAAGGAATGTTTTTAATGCTCAAAGTAGTAAGGTATTTTTGCCCAACTTCTAAAAATAGTGCAATCGTCTTTGCCCTCAGGAACTAAAACAAAGTTTGATACAGCAGTCTCTTGATTTATCCAGAGTTTGAGTTTGGCCATAGAGATTTTTGGTGTAAAGCTTATTAAAATAATATGGTTCATTTTTTAATGACTTCTCAAAATTCTTGAGGGAGAAGCTTCATATTTAAATTTACATTTGGCTACTGTTACTGAACAAATAAATGAGGATAAATCAAAGACTATTTCCTAAAAGTTTACATGACTTCTTCTTTTTCTCTAAATATTATTGAAATTACTTGGTCCAAGGGATACTGTGTGCATACAATCTAGTTACTCCTTTTTTTAACATAAAAATCTCAGCCATTCTGGTACAATTTATCCTGGACTTCCCAGGAAATTAGATTCACTGTTTCTAAAATGGAAGTAGATTTTATAACCCAATTCTTTGGAAAAGTTCAGCTACATTCATTATCACATATTTTGGACCCAACTTAGGAAGCTGAAAAGGCCATTAATGTGAGTCTCCATCAGCTGGGATACTTACAGAAAAGCTGTACCCAGAATGCATCATGTTTAATGGGAAGCCAGAAATAATTACACCAAATGCATTGCCCATAGGAGCTTCTTTTTTTGCAACTAGTTCTAAAACTAGGTCTTTGTTGTTTAAATGCTATTCTGCTTAATCATTCTTTTCTCTACTGCTTAACTTGGCCAACATTTTACCATTATTGCTGTAAATCACTGATGTTAAGGGCAAAGCAGGGTTTCCAGATATGAGAACCATTTAAGTCAAATATTGAACAAATATTCAAATGTCATATTTATTTTTCTCTGATATGGTAGGATACATATGACAATAAAATTATTGTCCAACTTCTTGATTGTTTTCGGTGGATGGAAAGAGTTCTAAGTCAAATATAAATCATAATGGTCACCTGGTCAGTTGCTAGACAACTTCCTATAATTCATGTGGTAATTATCCATTGGTTGCAAAAGGGATAAAACCTTTGGCAGTAAAATTCCCCTAGTAAAGTAATCCTACCCAGCCCATACATACTAAGTGGTCTTAAGACAATACACAAACCTAGAACAACACAAGATAAAAACAAATCTTTAATGTAAGACCCATTCATTCTTCCCAGAGAAAGGGACTTCTGTTAGACTAGAGTAAGTGGTCTTGTCAAATGTGTAATTTTAGGCACAATGAGGTGTTCTTAGATGATTAACAAGGGTCAAGATAACCTGGAGAAAGCATTTCTGACATATCTGCAATTGCGTGTCTTCAATTCCTTATAAAGACCTCTGTCTCTGACCCTGCTGGTGCAGATGCCTTATTGGAAACATGCCCTCTCTCCCCTTGATAGTACTCTCCACCCAAATATACTCTTCTTGGTTTTCCTTTTTCTGAGCTTGGTACATTCTTTTACCACCATTCCCACAGGCCCTCCATAGCTATCTTGCAAGGCAATTCATTTGTGTCATCATTGTCAATTTGCATAATTGGCCGTGGCTTGGCACATTTATGGGAAAACCATACCACACCAAAATGAACCCTGCCCCCAAAAACTCACAAAACTTTTTCAGCACAGAATATTTCACTATTATCTGATAATTGCATGGCCAAAGTATTAAATAAATATATATATTCTTAGGAGATAGTACCAAGTCTTGAATTTTGTATTCATAGCCTAATGTAGAAAAAAAATTAAAAGACTTTGTTTACCATTTGCTATTTCAGCTAACTCTCCTTTATTTTTTAAGTTAATTTCATTGGAAATAAAATTGTTTGTTGATAGGTTCTTTTTTTTTTTTCTTTTAGTACTTCAAAGATGCTGCTCCATCGCCTTCTGGCTTGCTTTAGTTCAGAAGTCATTACTGTCTCATCCTCGTTCCCTTGTATTTAATATGATTTATTGCGTCTTTTACCTCTGATTGCATGCAGGATGTTTTTCATTCTTGTTTGTAAGAAAATGGACCATAATGTTTCTTGTAGTTTTCTTGATATTTCTCATGTGTGGGATTTGTTGAGCTTCTTGGAATTATAACTTATAGTTTTCATTGAACTTGAGAATTTTTGTCTCATTTCCTTAAATACTCCCCTCATCTTCTGGGGACTCCAATTACACATATATTACTCATTTGGAGTTTCCCCACAGCTCAATCATGCTCTGTTCATTTTTTTCCAGTTTCTTTCTGGCTTTGTACTTTTCTTGCTACTGATGCAAAATACCCAGCACCCAAAGTTAAAGGAGAAAAGTTTGATTTCAGCTCACAGTGTGTAGAAGTTTCAATGCATAGTTATTTGGCACCAAGGCAGAGTGATATGGTAGAGGGAGCAACGCAGAGAAGAAACAATTCATGACATGGCAGGCAGGAAGCAGAAAGCAGCAAGCAGCTGTAGCAGGACTACTTTCTTTTTGTCCCTTATATTCCATCCAAGCTTTAAGCATATTGATTGGTTGTGAGGACCAGCAATTATAAATTGATGTAGTATGTCCTACGCTCTCCTTGCCCTGCCTGCCTTGTGGGTGGGTTTTAGAATGCAGAAGTCACCTTCCTTTTGGTCAATGAGATTAACACCCAGATGTGGGGATGGACCTTGGCATGTTTCCTTCATGATGTTAAACTTGCCCTTTCTACAACTGCTTCTGTGCTGTTCCAGGAAAAGCAACCTACCCCACACCCTACACTGGCTAATAAATAGTGGCTAGTTCGGAGGTCTCTGTCTTTGCCCATGCTGAGACACTGATTTCTTAGCCCCCTATCATGTATTACTAAATGCGTGTTTCTTATTTCATCCTTTGATGGTACCCCTCATACGGACAGTTGGGGATCTCGACCAGGTCTCCTATAATTGGTGCCACCCATACTCAGGGTGGGACTTCCATTATCCACACCCTTATCCCAGTGGCACACCCTTAATCCACATCCACACCTTAATTCAGCCACCTTCAAGACTTCCACATGAGGCTTTGGAGTGACACCTAGATACAAGGCATGACTCTCCTTTTTGTGTTTAATCTTGAGTAATTTATACTGCTATATTCTCAAGAATCCTTTCTTCTGTGTGTGTCTATGTGATGTTAATTCTATCAATAAATTTTCTATATCAGACGTCATGGTTTTCATTTCTGGAAATGATTTGAATCTCTTCCCCTACTCCTGGTAATGGGGCTACCAGTGAACTACATCGCAACCCTTTTTATTGTTTATTTTAAGACAGGGTCTTGATAAATTGTCCAGGCTTCTCTTGAAATTGTGATTCACCTGATTTTGTCTCCCGACTAGTTGAGATTATAGGCCTGAGCCAACCTGCCTGGCTGATTTGACTTTTCTTGTACTTTTATCTCCTGAGTTGTTAAATCTTTTTTCTTCATGTCTGGAGCATGAGAAACAACCACCAATGTTTCAATACTTTGGTCTGCTGGCTCTTTAACAGATTTGCACTGGTTTATTGAACTGAATCTTTTCCTATTTCCTACTCAGTATTTTTCTTCTTTGTATGTTGACAAGTTTTAATTGGGTGCCAGTCATTTTAATTTTGTCTTGTTGAGTACTGGGTATTTTTATAATCCTATGAAAATTCTTGAACTTTGCTTTGAGACAGAATTAACATACTTATAAAGAGTTTGAACTTTTGAGTCTTGCTCTTAAACTGACTTAGTAGTTGGGACCAGAAGAACATAACTTTAATTTTGCCCCACTACCAGGCGAAAGTCTCCGAAGTGCTCTACCTGCATTGTTTTCTCACCTGTATGCACTGATAAGGACTCAAATGAACACTCAAGGCGGACCCACTAAAGATCTCCAGACATCCTCCTATCTGCCTTGGTTTTCTGCCCTGTGAACTTGAGCTGCCTCATCCTACACTGCTAGCAAGGTCTCTTCAAATCAGGGAGACCATCTGGCGCCACCTGGGTCCCTGTCCTTGTGTTGGTATAGGGACCCTCTAAAGGCAGCATTCTAGGGTGATTGCATGGCCAATCTCATTTATTTCCCAGGTCTTAGGAACACGTACTCTTCACTAACTGATGTCCTATTTCTTGAACACTATTGTTTCATATTTGTCTTGACAGATCAGTGTTTCGGGTGAGAGGATAAATTTAGTCCTGGGTGCTCCATCTGGGCCCATGTACGAGTTTTACTAATAGGTCCTCTTTTCTTCTCAAAAGTTGCTTGGTTTGTAGAATATATTACATGGACACTCTATTTGTAGGTAATATGTAACAACATTGCAAATTGGTTTGACGTAGACATGTTTGGTTTTAATGACATTTCCCTTAACAATCAGACAAAAACCTTTCTTGAAATATTAAAGTGAGAAAGCACATCTTTCCTGGGTCTTCCAAATAATGAGTGTAAAATAGGTGGAAAATATGTACTTTGGAAATTACTTTTAATCTCCCTTTTCTAATTTGTTCCCAAGGCACTGCAGAGAAACTAAATATGACCTTAAACTGCATTCTTATCCTGAAGGGTAAGAAATTTAGGATATGGAGATGGTGGAAGGCAGAATTCTAGATCTAAGTGAAGAGAAAATCCCTTCTTTATCCTAAGTATTAAGAGAACAGAATATGATTAACATAATCACTAAATGAAAACAAGATATGAACAACCAAAATTTCTGGACAGTATGATTAAACCTATATTTGAACTAGTACTCTGAAATAAATGTAACTAGCAATATTTAAAAACAAATGAGAAAACCACTCTCTATTTAGTGTCCCAAAACAAAAATTAGAAAAGAGAATGGACTTGGAGGGAAAACAATTAGGGCTTTACAAGTTATAATTTGGAAACATTAGCCTTGTTTCCATGGGGCTTCAGGAGTGGCCGTTAAAAAGTCAGGATGCAGCTCAGTAATGGCTCCATTTCCTATTCGAGGCAGATGGGAGGCGCTCGATTGAGAGCTGGGGTGCAGGAAATGTAATGCACCCAAACAGCTGCGTGTCATAAGATAAACAGCTGCTTCTGTGGGCAACAATGTCTTGCAGACCGTGGAACACTTAGAAAATAAATGCTTTTCTTCCTTTTTGTGAAAGATAGTGACTCTAGTACATCTAAGAATTAATATTTTCCCTTCAGGAGTATGTGTCTATGGCGAGGGAGAGAAGGAAGGAGGGAGGGAGGAAGGAAAGAAGAAAGGAAGGGAGAGAAAGAGATTAATTTTGATACTTTTGTTCTTACTTGGATGCTCAGAAAACAAAATACTGTATCATTTAGGTCATTCTGTATCATTCCCTTACATTTTGAGCAACAGAAAATGCAGCTCAAAAAGGTTTAACCCGTGAAGAGAATCTTGTCTCACTTAACTGAATGGTCCAGGGAGATTCTGGTAAGAAGACTGCGCAGAAGACTGGGCATGGGCTCTGGAGTGCACTCTGAATGGTACCGCTGATGGGCCCAGATGTGTCTCTGGACCGAGAAGTTCAGTCTGGGAAATACTCCACAGAGAAACAGGGTGAATTCAGGAGCGCAAGTTCTCTGAGGGCAGAATGATGTTGCCTCTAAAATAGGTGGTGGATGGGGACCCAGAAACCAGAGAACTTAGACAAAACAGAACCCAAAGAAGAAAGGAAGGTCAGGAAGTGGATCATGTCCTTTGACTCCTGGAGTTTTTCTTTGAGTGTTGGGAAAACCCTATTTTGTTTCACTGTTCTAAATTCTCAGGGTTCTGGTGCTCTCCAGCTGTCTCTTAGCATGAATGCATTTGTGCAGCCCTGGGAAGTGGTGTTGCCTCAGCCTGAGACAGAGACAGAAGTGATTTACCAGGCAAGTCTCTGAAAACTGGGCTATATTCTTTATATCACGATTCCCATTTTACAAGTAAGCAAACTGAGATACAAAGAGGTTAAGTAATATGTCCAGCTCCAGAGTTTATACTTTTCATCACCAAGTTGACCGAGTGTGTGATAAAATTCCCACCCCTTTTCCAAATACAGCAAAAGAAGGATTTCTTTAAAAAAGATGAAAACACTGACTCTTGAGCAGTTCACAAACAAGCAGAGATTGATTCTTACAATGAAGATCAAAGAAGACTCCTTGGAAAAAGCAGAAACAGGCTTGAGGAATTAGATAATGATTTTCAAGTCAGTCACCAAATCTTTATGTCATCCATGCTGAGCTATGAAGTAGCCAATCAAACTTTTTTTTAGAATCGGGTGGCATATTAATTATAGCTACCAGTTCCAAGCATGGAAACAGAAATTGGGGTTCATTGCACGTGGTTTGATTCACAAAGTAGATCAAGTCCTACTCTAAACTAGAGATATTTCCAAACATCTAAGTTTTTAAAGATGACCAAAAAAAATCTACGTTTTATCTGAATACTGTTCCCTGCCACTGTCTTTGCAAATGTGTTAGTGAGCTTCATGGTTCTCAACAGAATTTAGTGAGCCTATCAGGCCTGACAAGAGGGGATTTGAACCAAAATCTGTACACATAAAGCAGCTGGAAGCTTATTTGAAGAACAAATTCAGCTTTGAAAGAACATGGTGAGAAGGGAAAAAAAATCCAATATCAGGACCAGTGAAGGACAATTTGTCTTTTGTAAAATGCCAAAGTCATTTTCAGAACAGTGCTTTCACATTGTGTTTCAAGCAGATTACTTTGCAAAGAACAAAAACAAGAGTCAAAATGCAATCATGACACATGAAGCAGAGAGAGCCGTGAGGGCGAGGATGAAGGGAAACATCGTGCCTATGACAATCAACGGATCATGTGTCTGAGTGGCAGACCAATCAATAGCTTTCATAGTCCCCAAGGATGATCCCAAATCTCCATGACACTTTTCAGACTATAAAAACATTTTTAATTCCCATTTATTGTGTCTTCAGTTATGGAAATGCAGTACTTACAGATCAAGTGACATGATGCAGAGATTGGCTTCAAAATAATCCAGTAAGGAGAATAGAAAGTAGGAGGAAGAGATGAAACTGCTGTGAGTTGCTGACTGATCTAACTGGGAGAGGAGTTGGGGGCGAAGGAGTGTGGAGACCCTGCCTTAGTACATGTGAAATTGTTCCATGAGAAGACATTTAAATAAAACGTTGTTATTTCACAACTATTAGGAAATGCTAAAATATAATACATTGATATATTATTGCCAACTTACTTTTATTTCATGAAAAGATGTATAAACATTCTCAAAAAGAAAGCATTATCACTTAGTCGTGTACATCCTAAGTACTCTGTGTTGGACTCACTTGTTGGACCTCTTGATGACTCCCTGTGACTGTGCTGTCGGTAACTCTTCTACCAATTCTGTAGTACAGGTATTCCCAAAGGATGGAGAGGCAGGCTTTCCAGATAATAGCTCAGAACTGTGATCAATAACTCGGCTGCACAATTCATGTGCCTGAGAAAGAAAGTGTGCCATTTGGAGTAGAGATGACTCAGAAATCCCAAGAAAGCTCTGCACATTACAACTGCAAATATCTTAGACTCAATGAACAGAGAACTTTTTTCTTTAAGTAATGGAAAAGAACTCAGAAGTTAATTCTATAACATCTCAGAATTAATAATTATTACAGGATTCAAAATAACTATCATGTCAGTGTTTGCCAAACTCAGGTACTGTACTAAGAACATCACATGCATAACCTCATTTACCTTCCAATTCATTCATTTCTTTTCCATTCATTCAAAAAATACTTAGTGCCTGTAATGAATCAAACATCATACCAGGCTGTGAGGACAAAGTTATTTACTTACAACACCAGAGAAAGATTCAGACATTAATTACTCACCCAAATACATCACTACCAATGGTATTAAAAGCTATGGAGAAAAAAAAAGCATAGATGTTAACCACAGAATTGCATCAGATCTGGGGAGGGAGACTTTCATGAGAAGATAGTGTAACAGATGAAATATGCAGAATAAATGAGATTAAAGAAGATTTTAAAAAGAAAGGAAAAGAGAATCTCAGACAGAAAGAACAGCGTATCCAAATGCCCTGAGCCCAGAGACAGCATAGTGGGTTTAAGGAACTTAACATAAGCTGGTATGGCCTTCCTCAGGTTATTTCTGTGGCCCAAACTGTCACAGCAGGACAAACTGTGAGCCTTTTATTTCTCAGGCTTGAAAAGAAACTCTAGATTTGTTCATTCTGAGACCCCATGGAGAGATTTTTGTTATTAGAGCCAGGTGTAGATACTCATTTACAAATGATTCTCAGGTTTCAGAAGAGATCTAGAGTAGATACACAGACTAGCGAAAGCCAGGGAAAGTTGACAGCTCCTGGGCTGGGGACAGAGCAGTAGAAATTGAACCATGCCTGTGAATGTGAGAAGTTAAGAAACAGACCGCGCAGGGTTTGCCAATGAGTCAGATATTGCCTGTTGGCACGAAGGAGGTACCAAAGGAGAGTCCCAGCTCCTGACTTTCAGATCTGCTGGATGATGGTGTGACTTTCAAAGACACCAAACAGCATAAGAGGGTCAGGCTTATGGAGGGAAATGTGGAGTCATAATTCAGATGTGTTGAACTTAGTATGCCTTTTAGGGTAGATTCAGTAAATATGTAAGTAATGAATAAAAAAATTGACTCAGCCAATGCTGAAAGGGTGGGCAGTTCGGTAAATGCACTTATACTTTTTTGGGTATTGGGTATATTAAAAGCTCTATTCCTAGAGTTTCATATGTAACTCCCAATCAAGTCACAGAACTCTTGGGGATATTTAGACTGGTGAAGAATGGCTGGTGCCTTTGCTATAACAACAGCGTCTTCTTTGTTTGAATCTATGGCTCTCTATAAAATGTAAATGGCAGGCATTATGAACAGTTTTAATTGCCTTTCTTGCTTCCTTGTGCTCTAACACAGCATAATCTCAAAAGTTAAGAGAATGGCATAATTGCTTTTTTATCAAATAATAAGTAACTGAAGACTCACTAAATGGGAGAGATTCATATGCTTCTTAGGTAAGCTACTCTGTGCTGCCAGTATAAGAAAAGAATGTGCTAGAACAGCAGTGGGAAGATTTGGCTAGCTGACTTGCTTGCTTCCCATGCTTGGTGAGATGAACACACCTCCAGTCTCACTGTCAACTTTGAGGGATGACCCTCCTGTCTTATTCTCAGGATAGTCTGGGCCATTTCTGCACCAAGGACCTAGGTGCTTTATCTTGGCTCCTGGATTTAGAGATAGCATATGGATCCTACCTATACTTCTCTGCATCATGAACTGAGCATTCTTTTGAATCAGAGAAGGCCTTACCTTGCCCATACCTTCCTGACTTTCCCAATCAACCATAGGCATACTGTTTCCATTCGTAGTGACTTTTCAAATGATTCAAGCATGTGAGAATGTGTGGCCATCTGTTTGGTGGATCAGAACTGGCTTGCTGCAGGTGGTCTGTCCTAGTTGAGGGTCACTAGAGGGACAAATTTAATAGGAAAAAAGATCATATATATATTGTTATGGATTAAAAACTGGTGGTCAACTTAACACCAGCTGAATTACATCAGCATGGTGCTGAGTGTAGATGGCCCACCTAAGGAAAGTTGTCAGCATAAACAGACGTGGGGAAGAAGAGTGAGGCATTGTGGGTTCTTCCAAGTGTTGCTGTTTCAAGCTGTTGGTTCTCCTGGAGGAGCTTTTCATACTGGCTTCCCCAATATGAATTCAGCCATTATCATTGAAGGAGCTTGGGACCTCGTTGCTGAGAGTGGCTGTGGTTCACTTTGGGGGAGCTCTGCTCCTCACAATGAGCATCATTTCCTGGCTCCAGCGGGGAAGATGTGTGCTGGAGAAGCTTGTCATGCTGGGCTTTCTGACCTGTACTCAACTGTTCTCATTGTCAGAGGAGCTCAGGACCTCGTTGCCACTGAAGATGGCTGTGGTATTTTTCAGGGCAGCCCTGCTCCTTATTTTGAGGGTGACTTCTCGGCTCCAGTATAGAACCTTCAGCCCACTGGCACAGCTCCTTCACCCCACTGGCATAGACTTTCTAGCTTCTACTGCTGACCTTTGGTCTTCCCAGTACAGATCCATAAAACAGACTGGCGTGATTCCTTATTGTGGGCTCTTAGATTTTCAGTTGGATTTGTGGGAGGCATTGTCATGTGCTCTGGGTCTTTAGCTGGACTCATGCAGGACATTGCTGTGGGATCCAGGCCCTTGACTGAATATTCTAGGTCTTTAGTGTTGTGGACAGATTTCCTGCACTTTCTTGTGTTTAATTCTTGGTGACCATCATAAAACAGTAATACAAATTCTGTGTCCTATATGCAGTTCTTCTCCCTGTAACCCTTGACTACAACATATATTATTTACTAAGTAAACTTACAATATCCACCTGAGGAATCAGAGGTGAGAGAATGTAAAATGGCCATCTTCATGCTGAAGAGATAGAGGATCCATCGAAAGTCCAAGACCTGAAGTTCACTGAAGAGTCCAGTGCGAGTCCGTGTCAGAAACCCAAAGGGTCTGTGCTGGAAGCCTGAAGAAACTGGAGATGAATGGACAAAGGTGATGGCGAAGACCAGAGCTCCTCTGAAGAAGCAACAGGGAGTAAGACTTCCTTCTTCCTGTCCTTCTTCCTCTGTCTAGGCTGTAAGCCTATTAGTTGGTGCCACACACATCCAAGTTGGGTCTTCTCTCTTCAGTTTGTTTTCTACATATCAGTCAATCATCAACAGACACACCCAGGGTCTTACTAATCCATTGTACATTTCTTAATCCATTCAAATTGACATCACAATTAGCTATTGCAGTTCACTCTTGGTCAACATGACAAACAGACACATTTCCTTAAACAATATTTGATCTTCAAATACAATAGAAATTTCATAATTATGTCTAACATGATACAATTTTCTTGCATACAAACAGAAAGGTACCAATTCCTTCCCCAGAACAGAAGGCAAAGTTTGTCTTTGGGTGTTACTCTTCTTCTAACATTTCATAATTTTAAAATTACAATATAGATTTAACAATGATTAAGAACCAATATTATCTATCAACATTATGGTACAACAAAGATACTTGATTAATATGTGTGTACATATGCATAAGCATAGTAGCAAAATACAAAAGAAAAAATTACAACTAAAATCTTTATTTCTATAATGGGCCACACGATCTTAGCTACTACTTATTCTTATATTCCCTTGACTTTCAACCAGCACCTTATTAGATCTTGTATCTTTACCTGGCAGGGTGACTTACACCTTCATTCCTGAAGGTTCTGGGCCATTTGGTATCCTGCCTGAATTGGTATTGTTGTAGTTTCTATTAACCTTAATATCAGAGCCTGGTAATACTAAGAGTCACCCTAAGGGATCTTCTGCCTTTCAAATATATTCTTCCTTTCCTCCATAATGAAGCAATAGTCCAATTTGCCCCTTGGTGGCACAGATCAATCACCCCTACAAACACTTTAAACTCCTTTTTGGTTTGTTTACACAGAGGCATGAGGGTCCTCAAATGACCAACGGGAAGACTGAGCCAGCAGTTAAATACAATCATGCTTCTTGGTACAAACCTTTCCCACCTCTGGAATTAAGAATTCTTGGCCAGCTAAGCATAAGGTCACAGGAATAAAAAGCAAAACTTTTGCTATGGATCTCTAGGGAGAATGGTGAGTGGTAACATTCCCTTCCACCCTTTGATTCTTGTACCCATGAATTCTGGCTATGGGAGAAACAGTACCATACAGTAGAGGCTGATTCAAAATGTATACTGCCTTCTAGAGGACCTTGCCTCAGTTCTGCAAGGTATTGCCACCTTGCTGGCACTGAACTGTGTCTTCGAAAGGCCATTCCACCTATTAACCCAGTTGCTTCTGGTTTGTGAGGACATGGTAAGACCACTGAACTCCATGAGGACTATGTGCAGCAAAAGCAAATCAATGCCTGGAATTAGTTCCTATCCCAGTAAAGACAAAGTGCTACCCTTCCATGATGGAAGCAACCCAGTATAATAAACCTGCCATCTGGTCACAGATTGATTGTCCCAGGGGAAGAGTGCTATGTCAGGGACTCAGTGTTGGTCTCTGTTGCTGGCAAATCTCTTGTCAGATGAGCTTTGGTGAGTGAAAGTTCCTTCTTCTGATCCCATGTTGCACAATGTCTACCCTTGTCACCGTGTTGGCCACTTTGTTCATGAGCCCATTGGGCAATGACAGTGGTGGATGAAGGAAAAGATTGACTGCTAGCCACAGAACAGGTTATCCTGTCTACTCATTTATTAAAGTCCTCTTCTGCTAAAGTCCCATTTTGGTGAGCATTTATATCAAATAATCTTACATTCTTCACCCATATGGAGAGATTTACATATCTCTTCCCCAAATATCTTTGTGACCAGTATCCCAGTCATGTCCCTTCCAAGTCCCTAAACATTTGGTCAGACCAATGGGTACATCGTCACATATCTGGCCATTTTTTCTTCCAAAAATGTATGACCCAGTGCACTGCCTGAAGTTCTTCCCACCGTGATGATTTCCCTTCACCAAATGCAACAACTTATCCTTCACCTTAGAAGGTATATCCCTGGATGCCCCACACCACTCACTGCTAGAAATTTCAGAGGTAGAGTGACTTTGAATTTTACTTTGATTTATTTCACATCCTCTGTCCTGAAAAGGCCTTACGAAGTTCAGAGTGGTTGCTACCTCCTGCTTGCTTGGTCCAATCAGCATAATATTATAAGTGGAATGAACCAATGTGGTACCATAGGAAGAGGAAGATGATCAGGATCCCTGAAAACTAAGTTGTGACAGGGGACTGGAGATATTAATAATATAACCCTGAGGTAAGATAGTGAAGGTGCATTGCTGACCTTTTCATCTGAAAGTAAATTGTTTCTGGTGGGCCTTATGGGTAGGTACAGAGACAAAGGCATTTGCCAAATCCATAGCTGCACACCAGGTACTAGGAGATGTGTTAATCTGCTCAAGCAAGGAAATAACATCTGGTACATCAGCTGCAATTAGAGTCACCATTTGATTAAGCTTACAGCAATTTACTGCCATTCTCCAAAAGTCACCTGCTCCTGCACAGGTCAAACTGGAGAGTAAATTGGGAATGTGGTGGTAACCACCACCTCTGAATCCTTTAAGTTCTTAATAGTGGTACTAATCTGTGCAATTAGTACCTCTAATTTTGCAATTTTGATTTTGATTTACTATTTTCCCAGGTAGATGCAAAGTATGCAATTTTGGTTTTGATTTGCTATTTTCTCAGGTAGAGGCTACTCTAATGGCTTCTATTTGGCCTTTCCAACCATAATATCTCTCACATTACAAGTCAGGGACCAATGTAAGGATTTGGCTGAGTACTAAGTATGTCTATGCCAGTTATATATTCTGGAACTTGAAAAATGATTCTAGGACCTACTGGACCCATTGTGAGTTGCATCTTGGATAGAACTTGATTGCAGACCTGATCTATATAGTCCCCTACTCTTACTGGAAGGCCATAGTGTCATTTTGGATCTGGAATCAACGCAAGTTCAATCAGTGTCTGGTAGTCCTCCAAATATCTATCTGATCATTTCCTTTTCCCAATATACATTTACCCTGGAAAAAGGCCTTAGGTCCTTTTGGGGAAAGATGGGAGAAAGTTTTACCACATAACTTTTTGGTAGTATACCAGGGTCATTCCTCAAGGGGACCCAGCCTCTCTTACATTCAACGGGTTCTGGGTTTGCAAACTGGCTCAAATCTGAGAATTGGTTGAGGGACCATAACTCTCTGTTGCTACAACCTAAGGTAGATTTCTGTTCATTTGCCCTTAAATTTTTCTGCTTATGTAAGTCCAGGAAAAATTTAGTAGGCTTTCTGTCTATTTCACTTTGGGGAAAACCATAACTAATCAGTCAACATTATAGGTCTACACATGTCAGGCCATTTTGATCATTGCTTTGCTTCTGTTGTCCATTACTGTAAGTATACACACCTTTGTTTTTGATGGTTGAGTCCTGCCACTTGACCCCTGTTACTCTGGGATCCCGTTAAATCCATCACCTTTAAATTTACTTACTGAGTGACTACAGTCCCCACCATAAGGTCTGAATACAGAGAAAAGTAATGACAAGGGTCTTCAAGGATTCTAGAGCTTCCCTCCCAAATTCATTTCTTAAAATAACAGTGAAGCGTTCATTATCTGGAACCTCTCAGTGTGTAGGCTTTTGGTTTATCCTGGAAAATCCCCTCCAGCATTCCCAATTCCCCATCAACAGTAAACCAGGAATATCAGGTATCCCTAACAGTGGGCCATCTTTTGATCCATGCTTCTTCAAAACAGCCAAATTAACTATTTACACTTTTTAAAAATTCCAAACACTTTAACATTCAATTCAGGATTTCTACTGTTTTTGTTTGTTTGTTTGCTTTTGTTTTTTGTTTTTCGGTACCAGGGATTGAACTCACAACCTCATGCCTGCCAGGCAGACGCTTACAACACTGAGCTAAATCCCTGGGATCTCTACTCTGAAGACCCATGTCAGGAAACTCAACCTGGTCCAGGTTTATGTTTCTGCTATCATTATCCCAGGCCCTTAAAATCCTTTCAAATATTTGTTCACCAGACCTCTGCTTGTAGGAGTTAGAAAATTCTTTGAGAGCATAGCAGACCTCCTTATGCTGTGTACCTCATCCTTAGAATTCTTCTGAGATTTAAGCTTGGTTAAAGACCTAGAGACAAAAATGGGTGATGAGGGTGGGTTCTGAGGAGTATCAGCATTGTTTTGCATGGTAACGGTACCAGGCAACACAGGACTGGTTTCTTCAGATATAGGAGAAGAGGCCAACACTATGTGGGGGAGGAAGTAGGATGCCTCCACCACTAAGGGTGGGAAAATTTCTTCCTTTGGAAAAATAATCTCATCAGTATTTAATAGCTCAGTGTTCCCAGCCTCACCAGGATCCTCCTAAAAATCTCCATCCCAATTTTTGGAGTCCCATTCTTTTCCAGTCAGTGTCCTCATTTGTATTTCAGATACCTTCAAGGCTATATTTTAACTGGTCAAGTTATGAGGGCTTGTGTTTGGATTTCTGCAGTGACAGCCCTAAAGATAAAGGAAAGAACATTGTCTTTCAGGACACGCTGAGAAATCTTTAGATTATTTATGTTTATCAGGGAATTTTAATCTTTTATCTCTTTATTTTTCTATATTAATTTTTCTTCATACTTAGAAGTCTTTAAATTTAAATCATGCGTATCTGGAGCTCAAGATATTCATTTACTAGTTCATCCATAGATGCTAAGAGCAATTAGCCAGCATCATTATATTTTCCACTCTTCAAAAAAATTAAAAAATATTGTATATTGTCTTAGTTACTTTTCTCATTGCTGAGACAAAATACTCAACACCCAAAATTAAAGGAGGAAAGGTTTATTTAGCTCACAGTTTGTAGAGTTTTCAGTCCATAATTTCACCCCTGGGCAGGGTGGCATGGCAGCGAGGTATCCATCCATGGCAGTGGAAGATACCAAAAGCAACAAGAGAGTAGGGGAGAACAAACCTCTTTCCCTCCCTTATATTGTATATAAACTACCCATCCTAGGACAGGTGTGGCACTCACACCCTTAATCCCAGCATTACACCATGAATCAGTTATACACTCTAGATTCAATCACCTCCCAAAAGACAGTCCCTCAAGATCACATGAGGCTTTGGGGGAATATCCAGACACAAACCATAACATATATAGAGTCACTAAATTCTTTGCATCTCGCAGGCAGTGAATTAGGATAATCAAATGGATCTACACTGGGTATTACTTTAAACAGTTTATACAACAGACTGTCAATACTCTGTACTTGATCAGGAAAGACCATGGCAACTTGAGGTCTTATTAAATTAGAAAACCAACTCCAGGAACCAACTAAACCCATTAAAGAAATTCATCCTTACAATTCTGTTTCTCTGGTTCTACTCTTGGTACCAAAATCTGTGTCAGTTAAGGTGGATAGAGGAAGAAATATAATTCATGCTAGTGTTCCCCTCCCAAATAGTTTACTAAGTAGTTTTACGATGGCTATGGAATGGGGAGCGGGGGGTGATTGAAAGAATGCAAAATGGCCAACTGCACACCGAAGAGTTGAATTCAAGTCAAAAGTCAAAGGCTTGTAGGTCACTGCAGCATCTGGTGCAAGGCTGCATCAGAAAACCAAAGGGTCTGCATTAGAAGACTGAAGAGTCTCTGCTGGAAGCCTGAAGGAACTGGAGATGAATACAGTAACACCTCGGTTCATGAACACTTCTTTTTGCTAACAGTTCAGTCCACAAACAAAAGCATTTGGCAAAATTTTGCTTTGGTTCACAAACTACACATTGGGTGAAAACCATGACCATGGTCATCTTCTCCACACAAACACAAACTCAGCGATTGTCCTCAAAATTGTAAGTCAAATTAAGTTCATAAATTGAGGTACCACTGTATCCAAAAGCAATGGCAAAATCCAGAGCTTCTCCAAAGAAGCAATAGGAGCAAGACTTCCCTTTTCTTTCCCTTTTTCTCTGTCCAGGCTACAAGCCTATTTGTTGGTGCCACCCACATCCAGGGTGGGGCTTCCCTCTTCATTTGTTGCCCACATATCAATCATCTATAGACCACCTAGGATCTTACTCATGCACTAGGCATTTCTTAATCCATTCAAGTTGACATCATAATTAATTGTCATGGTTCTTTCTACAGCACCACCCTGGCCCCATCCCCACCTGGCCTGCCGTTCTGCTTCCTGGCTGCTCCCCAGCAGCAGCACTCATGGAGTGACTTTCATCCAACTCCCAACAGTATGCTAATTCCTTTGCAATTCTAATAACCACCTCCATCCCCAACTTGGACAAAAGGCCTCAGAGTTTGAGGTTGCATCTGTGTTTCCTGTGAGCCTTTCCATATGATGTCTAGAGACCTGGGTGTCATTCTGCTGCTGTCATGCTTTAGATCTAAAATGACCCCCAGAAGTTTCATAAGTTTGAAAGATGATTGGATCATGGGGGTGCTATATTCATTGGTAGATTCATCTATTGATGAGTTCAGTTGTTGAGATCTGATTGGACATGGGCCACTGAGATAGTGACCTAGAAAGGTGTATTCTTGTCCTGGATCCTTTCTTTTCCCCTGCTTCCTGATGGCCATGGCTAGCATACTTTCCTTCACCGTGCCCCTGCACCATCCTATTTCTGCGCTGGAGTCAGCTGGTCATGGGCTGAAACCATGAGCCAATAAATTTCTCCTTTAACTTGGGTGTTTTGTCCTGGTGACAGGAAAGTAGCTAAGACAGCTACCATGTCATCAGCAACTGCAGTAATAATAATAATAATAATTCATATTTTGCATCAGGTAGATGGTAAACACTTTTTATCCATTATCTTCTTAAAACCCCTATGACAAGGTTGTTACTCTTATCTTAATTTTGTAGATGAGGAATGTGAGGCTTTAAAAGGTTATGTGACTTGGCCAATGCCACATAGTAAATAAGTGGTAAAGACAGAATTTGAAGAGTTAGTCTAATGCTGTATTTAACCAAGCTATTATTTTTTCTCTCAAACTGGAAGATAGAATGCTTCTTCAGTATACAGCCAAAGCAAAATTGACCACAGGGAACCATGTGCTTACAGAACTATTGGAAGGACTGGAAGAGCAAGTCAGAGGCTTGCCAACATGTTGTATTGGTCACATGGTCTCAAGCCAAGATTCAGAGTTCAAGCAGCTGCTGGTGCCCACAGAGGTCAGAAAGCTGCAAATGTCACTGATGAAGCAAACCAACCCTTAACCAATGTAACCAAAAAAAGGAAAGAAAAGACCCAAGTCAATGCAACTGGAAATGAAAAACACAATAGACACTGCCAAAATAAACAGTGTTGTTAACAACAACTTGACAAGCCTGTATGCCAATAAATTGAAGCATTTAGAAGAAATGCAAATTTCTAGATATATATGAATTACCCAAACTGAGCCAAGAAGATTTAAAAACCCTAAATAATCCAATTACAGGCAATGAAATTGAAGCAGTGGTAAAAACTCTACCAACTAAGAAAAGCCCACCTCCAAATGGATTCACTGCTGAATTCTACGAAAACTTGGAAGATCTAACAACAATACTCCTCAAACTCTTTAATGAAAGTGTAAGTTAAGGAGTACTCCCAAAATCATTCCAGGAAGATACCATTACTCTGACTCCAAAACCAGAAAAGGACCCTGCTAAAAAAAGTGAAGTATAGGCAAATCTCTTTAATGACTTTTTAATGAAATCTTTAAGATGCTGGCAAACAAAATGCAATGAGTCATCAAAAAGATCACACACTATGACTAAGTGGGATTTATCCCAAACATACAAGGATGTTTCAATATATACAAATTAATAAATGTAAATACACAAACAGAAGCAACTACAAAATTCATATGATCATCTCAGTAGACACAAAAAACGCTTTGATGAAAACCAACATCCTTTCATAATTAAAAACATTGAAGAAAATAGGGGTAGAAAGGTCTTATCTCATTCTGATAAAAGCCACTTATAACAAACCTACTGCCAGCATCATATTAAATGGGGAAAAACTAAAAGTTTTCCCTCTAAAATCAGAAAGAAAACAAGAATCTCCTCTGTCATCACTCCTGTTCTATACAGTACTCAAAACATTAGCAAGAGCAGTTAGGTAAGAAAAAGAAGTTAAAAAAATATATATATATATATATGAAAGGAAGAAGTCAAATGTCATTACCAGCAGTTTACTTGATCCTCTACACAGAAGATCCCAAAAATCTACCAAGAGACTTAGAATTAACAACCAAATGCAAACAGGTGGCAGGATACAAAATCAACACACAGAAAACAATACTGTCTCTATATATTAATAATGATCCATGATAGCACTAAGAAAATTGTCATACTTAAAAAATTAACCTTAGGAAGTGAAAGACCTCTACAATGAAAACTATAGCACTCTGAAAAAGGAAAACAAAAAAGACATTAGAAAATGGAAAGATACTCCCTGTTTCTGGCTAGGCAGAATCAATATATTTTAAATGGCCACATTTCCAAAATTGATATACAAATTTAATGTAATTCCAACCAAAGTTCCAATAGCATTCTTCACAGAACTGGAGAAAACAATCCTAAAATTCATATGAAACCAAAAGAGACCCAGAATAGGAAAAGTAATTCTGGGTAACAAGAACAAAGTGGGAGGCGTAGCAATTCCAGACTTGAAGTTTTATTACAAAGCTACAATGATATTGACAGCATGGTACTGACACAAAGAAAAACATGAGGCTCAACAGAACAGAACAGAGGGTGCAGAAAAAACCCCAAGCACATTCAACTATTTGATCTTTGATGGAGGGTCCAAAAAACATACACTGGAGGAAAGATAGACTCTTTAATAAATGGTGCTAGGAAAACTGGCTCTCCACATGCAGAAAATTGAATCAAGACCCATATTTCTCACCATGTAGTAAATAAACTCAAAGCAGATGAAAGAACTAAATGTTATAACAGAAATACTTAGCTGATGGAAGATAGAATATGTGAAACTATTGAAATCATGGCCATAGGCAAGGGCTTTCTGAACAGAACCATGGTTCTACAGGAAATAGTTCTGAGAATCATTAAATGAGACCATAACAAATTAAAAAGTTTCTGCTTTTGAAAGAAACACCAAACAGAATGAAAGACAACCTACAGAATGGGAAAAACGAATTTGCTAGCTATTCCTCAGACATAGGATTCATACCTAGAATATATAAAGAATCCAGAAAAAACGGACCCCACAAAATAAAAGACCCAATCAAAAAAAGTGGGCAATTGAAATGAAGACACTTCACAGATCAAGAAGTGTGACGGCAAGCAGAAACACTGAAACAACACCCAGGACTTGGAAGCAGATTTACTTATGTCAACAAGCACCAGTCAGGATCATTCCCAAAATATCAGGCCCCAAAAGCTCAGGCAGGGAGGTTTTTATGGAATTGCAAAGAGAAAGTACAGAGGTAGAGTACTTGGCTGTCTTTGATTGGTTCTTACAATATGCATCATGGTGACCAGCTATGCATCACAGTGACCAGCTATTTCTAGGAGACAGAAACAACCAGGATTGCAACAGGAACTATTACCTGGGCAACTAAGAATCTGCAGTGTACTGATTGGAGTGCAGGGACAATTTCTGTTACAGAAGTACAAATGGCCAAAAAATACATGAAGAAATGCTCAGCATCACTGGCCATTAGAGAAATGCAAATTAAAACAATACTGAGTTTCCATATTACTGCAGGAAGAATGACCATCATCAAGAAATCAAATAATAACAAGTGCTGATAAGGTTGCAAGGAAAAAGGAACCTTTCTACATTATTAGTGGGAATGTGAACTAGTAAAACCACTACCGAAATCAGTATGAAGATTCCTCAAAGAATGAAAAATGGAAATTCCATTTGACCCAGCTATTTCTTTTCTAGGTATCTTCCTCAAAGAGTTAAAGACATCCTATTACAGTGATTCATGCACACTCATGCTTATAGCAGCACAATTCACAATAACTCAGTATTGGAAACAGCCTATAAGTCTATTAATAGATGAGTGCATAAACAGAATGTGGTATTTATATGCAGTGGAGTACTACTCTGCCATAAAGAAAGAAAAATTTGAGTCCTTTGAAGGAAACTGGATGAACCTTGAGTCCACAATGTTAAGTGAATTAAATAAGACACACAACTTCAGTACCATATGATTTCTTTTGTATGAGAAACCAAAAGTAAAAATAAAGACCAAAATAAAAGACAGATGAGAGAAAATAGGGAGACAGATCTTTCTCAAATGGGAAGATCAAGAAATGGGAGGAAAGGGAGGGAGAGGAGGAACAGGGGATAAAATAAAAGGACTGAAGATGTGTTATATTCATGCACCAACCCACACCAGGAATGTAAACATTATGTACTGCAAATACATACTAATAAAAAGTTAAAGTTTAAAAAAAATTCCTGCCCATTGCATGTTTGTTTCCCTGGAGACTTGGCCAATACATGTGTCCCAGGCTCCCAAGTGCTGGGATTATGAATATGAACCACCATGCCCAGGTTATTATTTTTTTTCTATGAGCCTTTTTAGGGCATCTGAAGAGAATTTTTCTTGCTTTTCTTTAATCTGGGTGTCTCAGCTCTTGACCTCTGGTCTCATCCTTCCTTCCTACCTCTGCAGGTACTGTACACACCTCTCATGATGGTAACCATTCTGCTTAT
Organism: Dasyprocta punctata; assembly: GCA_004363535.1. Classification (NCBI taxonomy): domain Eukaryota; kingdom Metazoa; phylum Chordata; class Mammalia; order Rodentia; family Dasyproctidae; genus Dasyprocta; species Dasyprocta punctata. The sequence continues at coordinate 41,027 of RJWM01004395.1, read as the reverse complement.
GTGCCAGGTCTGCTATTCACAGGATGATGAAGGCTTGTATCATCTGCAGATCTAGGGTGAAAAGCAGATGTGAAAACAAACCAAGGGAAAGTAGTATAAAGGCATGGGAAGGACAGAAGACCAAGACAAGGAGAAAAAAAGAAGCAGATAATGTTTTCAGCCTGAGCCGTATTACCCAAGAACAAATTCCAAGACATCCTTAGTGGCCACATTAGTAGGGCATTTGACTGAGGAGAGACACTGCTATCAAAGGTCACCCCTTAATAGTCCTGGAAATGCTGTGTCATGACAAATTCTGGTCCTCATTTGTCCAGGCAGAAATAGCCACAATGACAATTATATCTCATCCTTCAGACTGGTAATGCTATTTTCCTGGTATTTCTGTAGGCAGGTTCAGAAAAGCTGAAGGATTCCAGCTCCCTGGAGAGGCTGCTGGGTGCTTAAGTAGAGCTGAACCCCAGCTAGTCTGGCCTCGGGAGCATTGGGAGCAGGTCGAAGGGGCTGTGTACGCAGAGATCCCTGAGGAGTGAGGAAAGCCCTTGGGGACTGCATGTGGGCCTGGTGGTGGAGAGTGTCTCTGACTCGCATCCGTTCATTATCTGCTTTGATACTGCAGCTGCCTGTGTCAGCTTGGAGAGTGGGTGATCATCTTGGAAACTGCCTATTTTTGTGATTACAGTGTGTTTTCAGTATATTAATTTTGTTTTCCACATGTTTAACATATTCATCAGGTTATAAATTTACAGATCTAGAAATACATATAATTTTAAAGACATCCCTTTCCAAATAAGTGAATGTTGTTGTCATTTTAATTTCCTTTTCACTTCACAGAATAACCAGCCTGGTTTGGGGAGACCAGCAGAAGTGAATGAAACACAGCCCGCTACTGCAGCAGAGGTTATTTCAGAGCAGGACTTTCTCTCTCTTCCAGGGAAGGGCAGCTAACAACCACCAGGAGGAATTTCATGCCTGGGTGTGCATGGAACGGTTTCCAGCTGGGGAGGAGGAGCCCAGTTAGCAGGCGAGCTCACAATCTCAGCCATGGCCTTGGCAGGGGGTGGGGCAAGGGAGATGATGCTGACCAACCCAGTGGGTCTCACCAAGAAAGAGATGCATCTGCAGTTTGGGGGCAGACAGATGGCTTCTTAAGGGATGGGAAACAGAAATGACCTTCATCCTTGAGCACTGGATATTTAGGGGAGTGAAGATGTCATGCAGAAGAAAGAAAGTGGCACAGAGAAAGGGGCTTCAGTCTTGACCTTCATGAAAGAGTTCGGGTGACATATGCAAGACAGCAGGAGCTATCCCCAAGCAAGGACCACGTGTAACACTCACAGAGCAAGCAATGAGGCCAAGGGCGAAGAATGTGCTATCATCTGACTTTATGCTTAATACTTGCCTTTTTCTTTGTAAGTAAGTTTTATGCTGTTTTATCATGGAAAATCAGAAATGCAGTGTGCTTTCTTTTGCATCCTGCTGAGACCACAGGTCTGCCTTCCCATATCTTTCCTGTGTGGTTCTGTCTTGGTCCCTGTGTCAATGACTGTGCTTCTTTATCAGCTTTTACATAAATGATGTAATCATTTTTTGGAACCCAGGAGTGTTCTACCACTCAGCCACAGTCCCAGCCCTTTTTATTCTTTACATTGAGACAAAGTTTCAAGCACTTGCCCAGACTGGCCTCGAACTTGTGATCCTACTGCCTAAACCTCCCAAGTACTTGGAAGTACAAGTATGTGTCACCACACTCAGCACATTTTTACATTTTGTTAGGATTCACTGACAGTTGTGGGAGGTCTCAAAAGGTACACATAATACATATCTCCCTCTTATCCCATATATGCCCCACTCCACCCTATAATCCATCCATTGCTCTTTTGAAATACCAAGAGCCAATCCAACCTTCACCAAATGATCCAGATCCTTTGCCAAAGCAAGCTTATTGCAATCTCTTAACAGTATGTCTCTGCAAAGAGGTCCACAAACCACTTAGGAAGGTGCTAGAGATAGCGCCATCATTGTGCATTTCCAGTATTCTTGGGGCAAGAGTTTTAACAGCTGAGTTTGGTATTTTTTGCCTATTCCACACTTAAGAAATTTCTAGGAGTACAGGGAGGGGTGAAAATATATTTTCAATTATAATATCTGCAACGATAATCCATTGTGAGGAAATTATTTGGGAAAATCACATACAGCATAAGTTAGAGATGTGGGAGAAATAACATGTAAGGCAGTGATCAGCATGACCTGGGATGAAATGTTCAGGCCCTGGGAGCTCCTGTCTGTCTGTCTATCTGTCTGCCTCTCTCCCTCTCTCTCCTGTATACGTAATATATGGCCATCTCTGTACCTCAGTTTCCTCATGTGTAAAATGGAGATACTTGGAACCTACATCACAGGAATGCTGTAATAAATGTATTTAAAATCCTTTGAGCAACTCCCCCACCCTGGAGATCTCGGCAGCAGGTCAAACTTGGACCTTCGCCTCCCCGCCAGCACCTCCCTACCCCAGAGATCTACACAGCCTGTGGATCATTGATGGCAGCACCTCCCTCTCCACCCTGGAGTCTTCAACAACCCAGGGACCATCAGCATCCTGTCCATTACCTGCAGAACGCTGGTGGGCTGGTGGAAGCCTCAGCAACCCCTCACTCACACAGAGGACCCCAGCGGGCCTGTGACTGTGCAGTGAGTTTCCCCCTCAAGTAGAGGACATCAGTGGGTCAGCTGGAGCAGCAATGAGCCATCCCCTTCAGCTGTAGGACTTTGGAAGCCCAGCAAGAGTGTGGGTGCGTCCTTTTTCCATACAGAAAATACCAGGTGGGTTGAGGAGAGGGCTGACAAGGTCTCCCCCAACCTGGAGAAACTTGAAAGGGCCTAGGAGACCCATTGTGACACAGTAGGGTCCCAGCTGAGGCACACAATAGCCAGGTAAATCTGGCAGGGTGGAACAGCCTAAAACCACAGTAATGATAGAAGCTAAGGGTTGGCTTACATCAATACTCCTAGGCTAGTCAGCCTAGGGAGAATCTCAGGCTCACCCAAAAGGACCTGCAGGAGGAATCCAGGTGACTGGCCCCTCCACTTCATTGAGGGACTCAGCAATTGGACAAAAATCACCCATACAGTAGGACCCTAAGACACACACAACAGTCACTAGAGACTAGTGGAATTGAAAGATCAAAATATTAACCCAAGAGGTGAAAATGACAAGACAAAGAAAACAAAATGCAATCTCAAATGTCGAGTCCATCAGGAACAAGTATAGGGTACATTGAAATAGAGGACACTGAAAGTTGCACACCTGAAATTCCTGAAAAGATAGCAAGTTAAATAAAGAAACAAATCCATGAAGCTATAGAGGAAATCAGATTAGAAATAATCTCTCAGGTAAAGAAAGAAATGACAATCTTAGTAAAGGAATTACTTGACATAGCTAGAGAAGGCACAATTTTAAAAAAAGTACAGGAGCATGGGAAAATGATGGAAACCTTGAATGAGCAACTTAGGAAGCAAATGAATGCATGAAAAAAATTCAAGATGATATCCAGGAAATACAAAGCTCCACTGAAAGCTGGTGAAACTGTGAAGCTGAGGATAGACTTTTGGACCTCGAAGACAGAATCACAGCTAGTGATCATGAAAGGAAAGAACTTGTAAAAATAACAAGGGAGCATGAAATAACAATTCAACAGCTTCAAGACAATGCAAAGAGAACCAATATAAGTCTGATTGTCGTCAATGAAAATGCAGGAGTCAGCGCAACTGACTTAAAAAAACTATTCACAGAAGTAACAGTGGAAAATTTCCCAAACATGGAAACAGAATTAGATAAGCTGATAAGTGAGGCATATAGAATGCCAAACAGTCATAACCAAAGAAAATCTACACCCAGGCATATAATAATTAAGATCCCAGACATACAGCATAAAAACAGAATACTAAAAACTGTTAGAGAAAAACACAATTCAGCTATCAAGGAAAGCCCATTAGAATCACGGCAGACTTTTCAGCACAAACTCTCAAGATGAGCTTAGAATGAAGTATTTCAAGCCTTGAAAGAAAACAACTTTCAGCCCAGATTGATATATCCTGCAAAACTTTCTTTCAAAATTGATGGAGAGATAAGATACTTCCATGACAAAGAGCAACTGAAGACATTCATGTCTACCAAACCAACCCAAGAAAGAACACTAAAACACATAATAGAAAGAGACAAAAATGACTATAGTTCCCAGAACAACAACAGAAAAAATTGACCAGGCCCTGGCAAACAATTAAACGAGGGGGAAAAGCAGGAAGCCAACAACAGGAAACTAACATGGCAAAGTTAAACCAGTACATATCAGTTATATCCATCAATGTAAATGGCTTCAATTCACCAGTTAAAAGAAATAGGCTAACAGAATGGATCAAGAAACAGGATCCAACAATACGCTGTATACAAGAAACACGTCTGACTCAAAAGGAAACTCATAGACTAAAAGTCAAAGGATGGAAAACAATATACCACGCAACAGGAATCCAGAAAAAAGTGAGCGTAACAATTCTGTTTGCAGACAGTGTAAACTTCAAACCAAAAATGATCAAAATAAATAAAGACAGTCATTACATACTTGTTGGGGGGAAAATTCAAGAGGAAGAGCTAACAATCATAAATATATATGCACCAAATGCAGGAGCACCTAACTATACAAGACAGATATTAATGGACATTACAAACCAAATACACAATAACACAATTATAACAGGGGACCTTAACACCCCATTGTCACATAAAGATAGATTAACTAGACAAAAAGTTGGCAAAGAAATAACAGAACTGAATCAAACCTGTGAACAAATGGACTTAGTAGATGTTTACAGAGTGTTCCACCCAAAAACATCAGAATACACATTTTTCTCAGCTGCACATGGGACGTTCTCTAAAATAGATTATATATTAGCCCATAGAACAAGCTTAAGTAAATGCAAAAGGATTGAAACTATGCCATGTGCATTATCTGACAATACTGTACTGAAATTGGAAATTAATGGTAAAAGAAAATGCAAAACCTGCACAAACACATGGAAATTAAATAACAATCTCCTGAACAACCAGTGGGTCACAGATGAAATTAAAGAAGAAATTAAACAATAAATAAAATTCAATGAAAATTCAGATAATACATACCAAAACTTGTAGGGCTCAATGAAAGTGGTCCTAAGAGGAAAATATGTAGCAGTAAATTGCCACATCAAGAAAACAGAACAAGCACAAATAAACAACCTAATGCTACACCTCAAGCTTCTAGAAAAGGAAGAGCAACTCAAACCCAAAGCTAATAGAAGAGAGGAAATTATAAAGATCAGAGCAGAAATTAGTGTAATTGAGACTAAGAAAACAATACAAAGAATTAATGAATCAAAGAACTGGTTCTTTGAGAGAATAAACAAAATTGATAAACCTCTAGCCAACCTTATAAAGAAAAAGAAAGAAAAAACTCAAATTCATGCAATAAGGAATGAAAAGGGAGAAATTACTACAGGTCCTATGGAAATTCAGAAGATCATGAATACCTACTTTGAAAATCTTTGCTCACATAGGGTGGAAAATACAGAGGAAATGAACAAATCCCTAGAAATATATGAACTACCAAAACTGAGTCAAGAAGCTACAACAATTTTGAATAACCCAATATCAGCTACTGAAATTGAAAACATGATTAAAAACTTACCAACAAAGAAAAGTCCAGGTCCTGATGGATTCACAGCTGAATTCTATAAGAAATTTAGAGACGATTTAATGCCAATAATACTCAGATTCTTCAACTGAAAGGGAAGCAATCCTCCCAAACTCATTCCTGGAGGCAAGGATACCAAAACTTACTCTGATACCAAAATCAGAGAAAGATACCAAAACTTACTCTGATACCAAAATCAGAGAAAGACCCAACCAAAAAGGAGAATTATAGGTCAATTTCTCTGATGAACATTGATGCAAAGATTCTCAATAAAATGCTGGCAAATAAAATGCAGTAAATGATCAAGAATATTATACATCATGAACAAGTGGGATTTATTCCAAGAATGCAGGGGTGGTTTAACATATGCAAATCAATAAATGTAATACACCACATCAATAGTGCCAAAGACAAAAATCACGAGATTATCTCAATAGATGCAGAAAAAGCTTTTAATAAAGTCCAACACTTGTTCATGATAAAAACCTCACACAAACTTGGAATAGATGGTATCTACCTCAGTCTGATAAAAACCATCTATGGCAAGCCAACAACCAACATTATATTAGATCGACAAAAACTGAAAGGTTTCACTCTAAAATCAGGAACAAGACTAGGATGTCCACTATCAGCACTCCTATTCAATATAGTTCTGAAAATATTAGCCAGAGCAATCAGATAAAAGAGAGAGAAATAAAAGGAATTAGGATATGAAAGGAAGAAGTTAAATTATCACTATTTGCAGATGATGTGATACTCTACATAGAAGATCCTAAAATCTCCATCAAAAGGCTGCTAGAGTTAATAAACAAATTCAGCAGTGTAGCTGGATACAAAGTCAACACTCAAAAATCAATAGCATTCCTGTACACAAAAAACAAACTCACTGAGAGAGAAATTATGGAAACAGCACCTTTCATAGTAGCATCCAAAAAAATGAAATACTTAGGAATCAATGAAGAATGTAAAAGACCTATATGCTGAAGACTATAGTACTCTAAAAAAGGAGATTGAAGAGAAAGTTAGAAAATGGAAATATATCCCTTGCTCTTGGTTAGGAAGAACCAACATTGTGAAAATGGCCATACTCCCAAAACCGTTATACAGATTTAGTGCAATCCCAATCAATATTCCATTAACATACCTTACAGATCTAGAGAAAACACTCCTAAAATTCATCTGGAACCAAAAGAGACCTAGAATAGTGAAGGCAATTCTAGGCAACAAAAGCAAGGCAGGAGGCATCTCAATCCCTGACTTGAAATTATACTACAAAGCTACAGTGATATAATCAGCATGGTACTGGCAAAAAAAAAAAATAGACCTGAGGACCAGTGTAACAGATTAGAAGATGCAAATACAACTACAAAGACATGCATCCACCTTATATTTGACAAAGGGGCTAAACATGTTCACTCGAAGAAAGATAGCCTCTTTAATAAATGATGCTGGAAAAATTGGCTTTCCACATGCGAAGAACGAAGCTAGACCCATGTCTATCAGACTAAAGTCAAAATGGATCAAATATCTAAATATTAGAAGAGAAACACTAAATTTACTGGGAGGCAAAGTAGGTAAAAATCTTAAAGACATAGGAATAGGCAAAGAGTTCATGAACAAAATGCAAACTGCACAGGAAGTACTTCAAAGAACCAACAACTGGGATCTCATTTTATTAAAAAGTTTTTGCACTTCAAAAGAAATCACCAATAAAGTGAAAAGAAAACCCACAAAACGTGAAAGAATTTTAGCCAGCTGTCCCTCAGACAAAAGACTTATATCCAGAACATATAAAGAATTGAAAAACATCAGACCCCCAAAATTCAAAGACCCAATCCGAAAATGGGCATCTGAGATGAAGACTCACTTCTCAGATGAAGAAATACAAATGGCAAATAAATACATGAAGAAGTGCTCAACATCGCTGGTCATTTGAGAAATGCAAATTAAAACAACACTGAGATTCCATCTCACTCCAGAGAAAATGGCTGCCATCAAGAAATCAACTAATAACAAATGTTGGTGGGGTTGTGGGGAAAAAGGAATGCTTCTCCACTGTTCGTGGGCATGTAGACTGGTGCAAACACTGGGAAAATCAGTATGGAGATTCCTCAAAAAAACTAGGATTGGAAATCCCCTTCAATCCAACTATTCCCATTCTGAGTATTTTCCCAGAAAAATTGAAATTGTCATGCCACAGCGATATATGTTCGTCCAAGTTTATAGCAGCACAATTTGTAATAGTTAAATTTTGGCAACAACCAAAATGCTCATCAACCACAGAATGGATAAAAAAATGTGATATTTTTATACAATGGAATATTACTCAGCTATAAAAAAGATGATCTTGAGACTTTTATAGGTAAATGAAGGCAACTTGAGACTATACTCATAAGTGAAACAAATCAGACTCACATTTGTAAATATTGTATTGTTGCCCTAGTGTAAAAAATAAATAGCAATTTAAAAAACTGAAAGAGTAATACGATCCAAAGTGTACCATAGATATTGTAATAAGGAAAGGAAAAGAAAGTGCTCAAAATTAAAGAACAGCTGGAGCTGTTAAGGATTAAAGAACAGAAAGGAGAAATGGAAGAAAGGAAAAGATTATATGTTTGTAGATATGCACATATAACTGTATGTATGTGTAAGTATGCAAGATAGATAACTATACTACTAATTCTCTGTTAGTTCATGAAGGAACAGTTTGTGTTGTCATTGTTTGTCTGATTTTTTTATGCCTAGATTTCGTAACTTGAATAACTACTTCTAAGATAACAACATGTAATATATTGACTAGTATTGATTTCTTACTTTTTTAAATTCTGTATTACTTCTACATTTTTTTCTGTTTTGCTTTTTTAAAATAGTAAAATAAAATTCTTAAATATTGCCCAAAAGTAAAAGAAAGAAGAATAGGAGGAAGAAGAGGAGTGCTGGGTATGTTACAGTGAAATACTGTAGAAGCCAAACTAATCTGCTCTCCAAGGCCAAAGTTGGAACATTCTGAGCAATAAAATAGATAAAAACATATTAGATTATGACTCATGAATCTTTGCTACATAAACAAGTGATTTAATAAGCAAATAAATGAGAAAGGACAAGCTTCCTTCAGAATTCCAAATAATGCAGGTAGATACTGCTCCCTCCAGGCAGCAGAGTTTAGTTTCCCTGTCCTTGAAAGTGGACTGGATTTAATAACTCACTGACCAGTACTCCCCTCAACAGAGGACATCAAAACAGAAAGTCAAAGAAATTGTCAGACTTGAAGAGCTAAGGTGGTATGATGGCAAAATACAATGAGACATCCTATATTTTAGAAAATGAACCTCATCATAAAAGCCAATGAAGCATAACAAGAAGTGGTGGTGCACATCTGTGATACCAGCACTCAGCAGACTGAGGCAAGAGGATCACTATGAGTTCAAGACCAACCTAGGCTACACAGCAAGACTCTTCCTCAAAAAAAAAAAAAAAAGAGGAAGTACCTGACACATAAGTGTTCAGTAGGTATTAGCTACTCACCTTCCATTCTTTTCACAGATCTGTTCCTTCTACATACCTCCACAGACTGACTTTCCTCATAATTTAGCACCAGCACAATTCAGTTCACAAAGCCAGCAGGCACTGACTAGTGCCATTGAGTTTCAATTCCAGAGTCTCAAGAGACAAACTTGGATTGTTCTAGCGTCTGGCATTCTCCTATAGCACAAAGGCCTATAGCTGCAGACAGGGGTTGTGCTACAGGAAGCTGTTATTCTAGAATGGAAAGAGGAAAGCCTCAAAAAAGGATTTCATTTTGGAGCAGACATTCAAATCTATCTCAGCAGTGCCACTCAAGTGTGGTCCAAGGCTGAGTAGCATGAGCCTCATCTCGGAGTAGACAGGAAATGCAGATTCTTAGCCTGACCTCTGATCTTTTTTGTTAGAAGCTAGAATTCAAGTGTGAAGAGCAGGGGGTGAACCAATGGGTGAACAAAACTCTGAGAAACTCTTGTGCATACTAAAATGTGAGATGCACCATAGTACAGAATTTTCCAGTCCATGACAAACAAAAAATCTTAATAAAATCTTTTAAAAGTGCTGTAGGAGAATTAGACTATCATATAATTGCTATAAATTCAAATATTTTGGTACTTCAATGGAAACAAAAAAATCTAAATTTTAAAACATGGACAAAGGACTTGAATATGCATTCTCCAAAGAAGATACACAAATGGCTTACAATCCTATGTTGTTATTCAGAATCATTAGTTACATGAAAAGCCTTTTAATACCCACTAGATGCCAGACTCAGAAGTCAGATAATAACAAGTGTTGACAAGGTGTTTTGACATTAGAATTCTTGTACATTGCTGATGGGAGTGCAAACAGTTCTGGATGACAGTTTAGTGACTTCTCATGAAGTTATACATGGAATTACCATATGATCCCACAATTACACTCCTAGGTATATAGCTGTTAGAGACAGAATACAGGCAGGTGGTTGGAAGAGATAGAGGGAGGGAGGAGGGGGAAAACTGTTAAATGAGTTTTAGGATTTACTTTGGATTGATGAAAATGTTTAGAGACTAGATAGTGGTGTTGGTTGCACAATATTGTCAACGTACTAACCTCATAGACTCATTTGCTTTCAAATGGGTAGTTTGTTGTCACATGGATTTCATCTCATGAAACTACTTTTTAAATATTCTGATTGTATTTTTTTTCCTGATTATCTTCCACTGGCAAGCAAAAAAGAAAAAAAAGATCCAAACAGATTTGCAGTTTTACCCAACTATAGCTCAAGCATCATTCAATTTAAAACAACATAAAGGTCTTCTGGCTCCCTGAACTTCTTCCCATCAATTTAACCCTAATTCCTAAGACTGTTCTGCATACCAATTAGAGATAAAGAAAAAAAAGAGATAAGACCTTGAAAGTTCGATGCTAAGACTCTACACAGTTTTAAATGTCACGTAGTGCCTTCTATGTTTATTACTATAATGATAAAGACATCATTCTTCCTGTAGAAGTCCATTTACCCTAACTCAGGTCCCTATTAATAGACAAAGCCATAGCAAGGGTCTTTGAAGTGCCTTAAATATAAGACTGTTATTAAATTACTTCCTATCCTCTTCTCCAGACTAAAGAACTTCAAACCCTTTCTCCTTTTTCTGAAATAACTGAAGTTTAAGTCCCTTAATCAATGGTGTTGCATATCTCTGGTCCTCACTCCTGTTTCTTCTCACCTGTCAAAGTGTTGGACTATTCACTGTACAGTGTACTCATGTAACAGTCAGACAAATGCCAAGTGAAGCAGACAGAGAATTTCTCACCTCTTGCATGTTATGTTCCTGTTGGCAGAAAATGGTGAGAATTACACTTAAAATTATCTTCCCCTAGCGTTCAGCCCAAGCACTGTGTCCAGATGGCCTGCAGCACAAGTCTAGAGTCCTGCCTGATGGAGTCAGTTACTACACTCTAACTGAAAGGTTGGAGGTTGTTGGATTTGTTTTTGTTTTGAGACAGGGTCTTGCTATGCAGTTCAGGCTAGCCTCAAACTCACTATGTAACCCAGGCTGGCTTTGAAGTCATAGTAATTTGTTTGTCTCAGTCTTCCAAGTGCAGGGATTATGGGCATGTGTCACCATGTCCAGCTGGAGGTTGTTGTGATTTAACTACAAACCAAATGTTTAGCATCACAGACCTGAAGAAAAGTGGTGAACCACAAGTGTATTTAAGAATTTCCCTTTTGCTTCCCAAATGGGCTCGAATTTTTGGTTTTATACACTGGGTAAAACAACTTGCATTTGCATGTTTATGGATTAAAAATGATCAATAGCAGCAATTTTATATTTTATATACTTCAGTCTAACTGAAGAAAATATGAACAATAATTCATCAGCAGTCACACAGACTGCATGGGACAATTCTTCAGAAGCACAACCAGAGCCAGCCTGGAACACAGTAGGTGCTCAGAGTGGAACAGATGAGTACCATATTGTTTCTACTACAGAACTTCTGAGAAGCCTCCTGCTGCTCAGAAATCCCTCCCCTAACAGTGTCCACAGGGCTAAAACACAACTTTTGGGGCATCAAGGATGTGCTGAAAACTGTAGGCCCTCTTCATAGTAATTAACTTGAAAATATAATTACCACTGAAATGAATAATATACATTCAATCAATATATAAACACACTGCTATATTTTAAATTACTTCTCCAAAACTTAAATTGAAATTCAATTGTCACTGTGATGATGTGTTGGGAGGTAGGATCCTTAGAAAATTATTAGATCATAAGGCTCCACCTTCCTAATGAACTAAAAGTATTCCCCTGAAGTGTTTTAATTATCATAGGAGTAGCTCTATTATAAAAACAAACTCTCTCACTCTTGTATTCTCTCCTCTCTCCCTCTCTCTCTCTCTCTCTCTCTCTCTCTCTCTCGCAATAAAAGTCAAGATACAAAGCAGATTGAGGCACTCCGAAATTTCAAGCCAAGATGATGTGAGATACAAGACTTCAGACACTGAGAGAATAGTTGACCCTATGCAGATAATCATTCCTTTCCCAGGATACATTTAAATCTCACTGGGTCAAAACTCTCCACATCCTGTAGTTACTGCCTGAGAGTTAAAATTTTCAGCACAGCAGAACATTACAACCCTGTAGATAGCCACAGGGCCATCTCAACCCTAACTCCTTTGTTTCCAAGAAATTTCTTTGTTCTTGTGTTTACTTTCCCATCTCTCTGCAAGAATGATTTAAATATCTTCTTTACATCCCATTTTTTCAAGGCATGTACCTTGCCTACACAAATTTAAATTCTTAACATATGACATTCTGCCTTACTTCGGGTGCAGCAACGGAACCAGCTGACCACGGACTGAAACCTCTGGAACTGTAAACCAAAACAAACACTTTCTCCTCTAACCTGATTTCATCAGATATTTTATCACAGTGATGAAAATCTGAATAATACAGAAAAATTGATACTGGAAAAGTGAGATCATATCTGACCATGTGATACAGAAGCTTTTGGAACTGCTTTTCAGGAGTTTGGAAGAACATAGTACACTTCAAGTAGAATTTGATGAGAAATTTTAGCTAGATCCCAGAAGACCAGAATGCTGATAGGAATGTGGACAGTAAAGACTGTGCAGTAGGATAAAAGAAATAAAAGAAAGGAAATAAGGAAATTGTAACTAAAAATTGTACTTTGAAAGAAGACTACAACTTTCAGGACTTAACCAAAGTCACCCAAGATGACCCCATGTCAACATTCCTTTACAAGATTTACACCTCTTCCCTACCAAGCAAATAATTTAAAGGTCATAAATTGACTCAATTAAGAAAATAAGGAATAGGAGCCTAGTGCTGAGATAAAGCCCAATGTCAACCATTCTGGGCCAGATTTCCACTCCTTCCCTAACAGGCCCATCACTAGAGAGCCATAAATCAACCCAATTAAGAAAGTAAACAACAGGTTGAGCGCATACAGAGAATGTTTAAATTGCATATTTTTTTTAAAAACATGCCTGAAAACAGGCTGGCACATTTTGAAGCAGAGAGAATGGGTGGGCACTTTTATCCCTAGCTTTTCATTCCCTCAAGAAAAGTATAAATGTACTCAGACGCAAACAGTAGTGCCTCTCATTTCTTTGTGCTCCTATACTCCTCTCTCTCTCTCTCTCTCTCTCTCTCTCTCTCTCTCTCTCTCTCTCTTTTTCTCTCTCTCTCTCTCTGTCTATCTCCTGTGTTTTTGTTTGTTTGTTTTGTTTTGTTTTTGGTACTGGGAATCTAACTGAGGACCTTGCACTTGCCACTGAGCTATATTCCCGGCCCTGTACTCCTCTCTTGAGCGTGTCCTATAATTTCTATTTCTGCCTAGTAAACCCTATTCTTGCCTCTTCCCGATGCATCCTAAAAATTCTTTTTCTGGGATGGGAGGCAGCAAGTCTGTTACAGTGGAGTGATTAAGTTGAGGAAACTGTTAGATCCAGCCCAGGGACAACTGTACTCGTGAAATTTCAGATGGGAATGAGGACCCAATTGGGAATCAGGCTAGAAGCCATTCATGTTACATTCTGGCAAAAAAATAAAAACTAAAATAAAAACTTGTCTACATTTCTGCATGCTCTAAGACTTTGTAGGAGGCTGAGTTTAAATGTGGTAAACTATTCTAGGGGAGGAAATTTCAAGACAGCACAAACTTCAAGGCTATGGCGCAGGTATTGCTGGTCACTTTTAGCCAGTTCCACAATGAAAATTAAGAGAAAGAGTGGAGCTGAAAGATCTGAAACAATTGCAGTTTGGTCAGAATAGGGGGGTGTGTGTGCATGCGCATAGGCGTGCGTGTGTGTGTGTGTGTAAAATTGGGGCCAGAGAAGATATGATTGCTGACGAAATTAGTGCCACAAAATATAAGTCAAATGCTTTGCACATGATAATAGGAGAGATGCCTTTAGGGCAGAGGTAGTAAATCACTACAGAGGGCATGTGTACTACAGAGGGCACTTGTATCACTGAAAGCTCTAAAGTGTCTGCCACCGTTGCTTTAGGGCACCTCAGGAGTGAGTCAGATCTCACTCATTGCTGGCTCAGTGCAAAGGTGTGAATTCTCTTATGTTTTTTTTTTTTCTTATTTAAGAGAAAAAAAGACACAGAAAAGAAAGACAGAAAGCAAAAGAGACAAACAACAACAGCAAATCCAAAACAGTAATATTATAGGTTTACAAAACAAGATGATAGGAACTTGACAATGGTTGCAATATTGCGTATCATTACCTTCAACACGGTTGTTTGTATTAAGAGATACAGACATGTAACGTTGATCTAATCATATGAGTATTAACAGTTCCTTCCCAATAACTAATACATTCAGCAGTATGGGCATTTTAGCTGTCTTACATATGGATATATACGGGTTTATGTCTTTTCCCTTTTCCCTCTTCTTCCCTCCTTTTCCCTTTCCCAATTACTTTTGCTCTTTGAGCAGTTTTTTACCCTTACACTGTTTTTATTGTAGATTTTGGATCATATATACTGTGTCAGTTGCTTACACTAGGGAGACAATATGGTATTTACACATGTGGGTTTGATTTATCTCACTTACGAGTATGGTCTCAAGTTGTGTCCATTTACTTATAAAAGCATCAATGCAATATTTCTTGATAGCTGAGTAGTACTCCATTGTATAAAAATACCACATCTTTTTTATCCATTCATTGATTGATAAGCTCTTGCACTGTTTCAAAGATTTGGCTGTTACAAATTGGGTTGCTATAAACATGGGTGCACAGATATCACTGTGGTATGATGTTTTCAAATCTTCTGGGAAAATGCCCAGAAGCGGGATAGCTGGGTCAAATGAGATCTCTAATCCTAGCTTCTTGAGGAATCTCCACACTGATTTCCACAGTGGTTGCACCAGTCTACACTCCCACCAACAGTGGAGAAGAGTTCCTTTTTCCCCACTGCATTTGTTGTTGGTTGATTTTTTAATCTTGGCCATTCTTTCTGGAGTGAGATGGAATCTCAGTGTTCTTTTAATTTGCATTTCCCCAATGATCATTGATGTTGAACATTTTTTTCATATGTTTATTTGCCATTTGTGTTTCTTTCTCTGAGAAGTGTGCATTCATCTCAGATGCCCATTTTTGGATTGGGGCCTTGAATTTTAGAGGCCTGATTTCTTTTAATTATTTATATGTTTTATATAGAAATCCTTTGTATGAGGGATAATTGGCTAATATATTTTCCCAATTTGTGGGTTTTCTTTTCACTCTGTTGGAGATTTCTTTTGACATGCAAAAACTTTTTAATAAGACAAGATCGAACCCAGCTGTTGATTCTGGGAGGTATTTCCCGTGCAGTTCGACTTTTGTTCATAAACTCTCTGTCTCCTCCTATGTCATCAAGATTTTTACTTACTTTGTCTTCCAGCAAATTTAGTGTCTCTGTTTTAGTATTCAGATCTTTGATCCATTTTGACTTTATTTTAGTGCACAGTGATAGACATGGTTCTAGTTTTAGTTTATGACATACAGAAAACCAGTTTTTCCAGCACCATTTGTTAAAGAGGCTATCTTTCTTCCAGTATACATGTTTGACCCCTTTGTCAAAGATGAGGTGGCTGAGTGTGTTTGAAGTTGTGACTGTATCTTCTAATCAATTCCATTGATCTTCAGATCTGTTTTGATTCCAGTACCATGCTAATTTTATCACAGTAGCTTTGCAATATAGTTTCAAGTTGGGGACTGTGATGCCTCCTGCCTTCCCTTTGTTGCCCAGAATTGCCTTTGCTATTCTAGGTCTCTTCTGGTTCCAGAGGAATTTCAGGAATAATCTCTCCAGCTCTGTGAGGTAGGCAAGTGGTATTTTGATTGGGATTGCATTAAATCTGTATAACAATTTTGGGAGAATGGCCATTTTCACATGTTTATTCTTCCTACCCATGAACAGGGGATATCTTTCCATTTTCTGAAATCCTCTGATTTCCTTTTTCAGAGTAATGTAATTTTCACTGTATAGATCTTTTACTTCCTTTGTTTATTTTTTGGATGCTATAGTGAAGGGTGTGGTTTCCCTTATTTTCTCTCAGTGACTTTGTTGTTTGTGTACAGGAATGCTATTGATTTTTGAGTGTTGGCCTTGTATCCAGCAACATTACTGAATTTGGTTATTACATCTAGAAGTCTTCCAATGGATTTTTGGGGGTCTTCTATGTAGAGTATCATATCATCTGCAAATAATGATAATTTAACTTCTTTCTTTCCTATTCTTATTCCCTTTATTTCTTTCTCTTGTCTAATTGCTCTGGCTAGTATTTCCAGAACTATATTGAATAGGAGTGGTGATAATGGACATCCTTGTCTTGTTCCTGATTTTAGGTTGAAAGTTTTCAGTTTTTCTCCATTTAGTAAGTAGTTGGCTATTGGTTTACAGTATATGGCTTTTATCAGGTTGAGGTAGAGACCATCTGTTCCAATTTTCTGTAGTGTTTTTATCATGAATGAGTGTTGGATTTTGTTGAGAGCTTTTTCTCCATCTATTGAGATGATCATGTGATTCTTGTCCGTGGCCTTGTTGATATGGTGTATTACATGTACTGATTTGCGTATGTTGAACCATCTCTGCCTTCCTGGGATGAATCCCACTTGATCTGTTATGGTTTATGTCTGGACAACCCTCCAAAGACTCATGCAGTCACGGGGTGTGGGGGTACTTTTTGGAGGTGACTGAATCTACAGTTTGTGATTGATTCATTGTCTGGTGCTGAGATTGTGGGTGTGAGTGCTATTCTCACCCTAAGGTGTGTAAGCCTACGTACAATATAAGGGACAGAGTCTTCTCTTTCACTCCTCCCTTTTTGGTCTTGCTGCTTTTGCTGTCTTCTGTCACCGTGAACTGTTGTTCCTCAGCTACGCCTCCCTGCCTTGGAGCCAGCTGATTACAGACTGAAACCTCCACAAACTGTGAGCTAAATAAACATTTCCTTCCTTGATTAGGGCTTTGATTATCTTGTCTCAGCAAGGAGTGAAAAGTAACCAAGACAAACTGCTTCAGAAGATTTGGCTTTTGGAGGAGGCAATTGGGGCATCCTACCCACTCAAGGATACTTAGGGAAGTGCTTCCCCTAGTCAGTCATCTAGGAATTCAGAGGCAGCTGCAGGAATCATCCAAGGGAATTTGGTTTCTATTTGAGCTAGTGACAGACCTTGGCATCACCCATATGATGCTGGTTTTTCAAGCATGCAGACTGTAAGTCACAGGTCAGAAAGTACCCCACATAGATTTCAAAGAAAGACTTGGGAGGCCAGGCAATGTTTGACAGCATCAGAGTCTATAGTGATGTGTCAGGTTGTGGGAGTGAGGCTGAAGCTGTGACTGAGTCTCCAGGAGATTTGAGATGCTAGAGACACAGAATGCCTATCAAGGAAAGCTTTAGATAGTGAAGGGATTCGTCCCAGGAGGGAAGCCAAGTGGGCTGCAACCAGCAATACCAGAAGGGTAGGGCTGCTCAAGCCCTGTGGAGCTCACATTTTGCCACCATACACCCCACAAGCTAGAGATGGACCTGTAAGATTTAATATTTGCTCTGTTGGATTCTGGCCTCACCTTAATCCAACTCTTTTCTGTCCCTCTATTCCTTCTTTTTAGAAAGGTAATGTTTTCTCATACCATTATATATTTGTTTTTTATTTTCATAGACACAGCTAAAAGTTTTCCTAAGTATCAGAGTATGCTTTGGACATAAACTTTGGAGCAATGATGGAACTGATGGACTTTGAGGACTCCGAGATATGTTAAATGTATTTCGTATAATGGATATGAACTTTTAGGCAAACTTTATGGTTTGACCTAAACATCTCCCCAAAATATTCATGTGCTCAGAGATACGAATTTTAGAAAATTGATTGGATCATGTGGGCACTAACTTGAAGTGAATTAATCCATCAATGAGTTCATGTTTGAATGGCCTATTAGAAAATAAGGCTTAGTTGGAGAAAGTAGGTCAGTGTGGGCATAGCTTTGAAAGATATACCTTGTCCCTGGCTCTTTCCCTGTCAGTCTGGCCCTTTTTCTCTCATTCTGTTCTCTGAATGCCATGGTATGAGAGCTTTCCTCTGCCATCCCATTCTATCATGATGTTTCTGCCTTAGAACCAACTGATCATGGACCAAAACCTCTGAAACCATGAGCCAAAACCTCTGAAACCATGAGCTGAAATAAATCGCTCCTTCTTTAAATTGTATATATAAGGTATTTTGGTCACAGCAACAAAAATCTGACTAATATAGCATTCTAAAAGCACTAGTTTGTGAGCTGGGCATGGTGTCATACATCTGTAATCCCAGCACTTGGGAGGCTGAGACAGGAAGATTGCCAGAAGTTTGAGGCCATCCTGGACTACACAGTGAGTTCAAGGCCAGTCTGAGATACATAGCAAGACCCTGTCTCAAAAACAAACAAATAAACAAGCAACAACAAAAAACACTACTTTGTGCTAATATTAATCTGGCTTGTGTGGTTGTAAACTCTATTATCAGCTACCTTTGATCCATAATTCTAAAAGAATTCAATAAAATAAGCATAAGGAAAACATAAAGTCCTCTCTATATTCCTGCATGCTAATACTTCACTGAGAGGTTTCATGTCAGGAAACAAAGGTAACTATATTTTAAATGTTCTTAACGTGTTTAGTGATTTCCTTTCTTAGCCAAGAGATGTCATCCAGCAGGCAACAGAACATCCCACTCTCTCTCTCCTTGCCTAATTAGAATGTGTGACTCTCCTGAGGTGAAGAAAGCAACATTCAGCAACAGATTGCAGGATTTAAGCACCAACAAATAGAAACTGTATCTGAATAATTTCAGTAGCACTCAACCTTTACTAGGGTATTGATTGATATCTACACTGTACTTCCAAACCCACAGCTGCTGAAGGTCTTTAAGGTTAACCATGAAACATTTATGATTGACCATTTTTTCGACCAACAGTAATTTGACTCAAGCCACAGTATCAGATTAAAATCCTATTTCTGGAAAAATTCTTTTCTGTAATTATTTTTTCTCTCCAAGGTGCTCACTGTGGCTACAATATTTATAAACACCTCTGTTAGATTTGAAGCCTCAGATTTCATGGTCCTTTGACAGTCGCCTAACCAAACACAAGAAATTATAAAATGCATTTGGTCAAACATGTATTTAAAATCAGAGCATTGGCTGGGCATGTGGTGCACACCTAGAATCACAGCACTCAAGAGGCTGGGTCACAGGATCACTGTGAGGTTGAGACCAGTCTGTGCTACATAGTGAATTCAAGGCCAGGCTGAACTATGGAGCAAGACCCTGTCTCAAAAAAATAAAATAAAAAATAAAAATAAAAAAGTATATTTTACCAATAGCATATTTTTAAAATGCAGCCTTATCAAAACCAAAGAAATATCATTTTAAATAAAATGAGATCACATATAGGCCCATTGAGATGGTAGGAAAAAATTAAGTACTGTATTTGGTGTGTTTTGAGACTCTGGAAAGTATAAATTGATATAGTGTTTATGGCAGATGATTGTCACTACTGCCGAAAGCATTTTAAAGACCACAGGCCTTCTGACCCAGCGATTATAGGAATTTCATGAGAGAGCTATTAAGAACACAGGCAAGAGATTTAACTATAGCAGTGTTCATTACATACTGTAGTAAAAAGAGGAAGTTCAACTCAATATCCAATAACAGAGAATTTATTGGGTGTTCTATTGCACAATGAAATACCATGTAGCCATCAGAGAAATACTGAAGTATCATTCTTGGAAATGTGTGTATGCTATATCTTGAATGTGGAAACCAGTTCACAGGAAATTAAGTATGGTAAGATCATAAATATAAAAGAAATACTACAGTGATAATGTAGCTTTGAGATGGAATTATGGCTGCTTTTTATCTAATTTTGGCTTATTGGATTATGCAAATTTTCTAAAATAAATGTGAACTCCTGTGTCATAAAAATTATTCAAAACAAAATGCATTATGATGCAGTTCATATGCCCTGGAATATCTCAATAAGCCAAAGAACTTCATAGCCATTGAAATCTGATCATGATTAAGCACACCCCACAAATCCCCTTAGGTCAGGGATGATGACACTATCTGGGACAGTCAGTTGCAGAATCGATATGAGGGAGTTCTGCCCTTGATACCAAGGCCAATCCTGGATATAATCAGCAGTTTCTGGGGGTAGCGTGTGAGGGTAAACCTTTCCGAGCTCTCTGAAACATCCTGTTTGTTAATCCTTTCAGCTAAGTCCTTGAAAGCCACTCTGAAAACCTCAATAATGCTTATACTTCGAAAAACATCTACAAAATTGGGTGGGAAAATAATAACACTTTACATTCTCAGAGTCGAGCTGAAATACAAAGGCTCACACCAAAAACTGCAACACTGCATAATCCTTTGGAAAAGAAGTTTAGCACATCCCTAAACTACAGGAAGAGGCACTGGGTACCCTAAGGGAACATCCAGGAGCTTGAAGTCAGGTAGAATAGGTTTCAACCCCAAATGGGCCTCTTGCCAGCAATGTCACCTTCAACAAGTTACTTCTCTCAGCCTCAGTTTTCTTCATCTGCAAAATAGAAAGATAATAGTTATTTACCTCCTTGGTGATTTTGAGAAGTTAAAACAAAATATGCAAACACCTAGTAGTAAAATGTCTAACACTGAATAGACCTTTACAACACTTTTGCAACTGATTAGTACACACAGATTTTTTTCTACTACATGCTGAGCTTATTAAATATAAACTCTATGACTTTCATCTGGGACAATTTAGAGCTCAGCCGAGCAGACCCTCAGCAAGTGTTTGTTAAATAAATTACACATTTCTAAAATTGCTCTCATCTCTCGCCTCTCTGATCCAATTCTCTGGAACTTACTGTGTGAAAATCACACAAAAGGAGAAGGGAAATGAAGGTATCCATTTTGCAAAGCCAGATTACTAATAATGAAGGAAAATCAGAAATAATCCACACATCCAAAAAAGGGAGAATGGTTAAATAATTGCGATATAACCATGTTATGAAATATTATACAATTGTTAAATACGATTTTGAAATCTATGCAATAACATGGCAAAGTAATCGACTGTACAGACACAAGAGGAATGCTGAATTGTGGATATACTATGAGTTCCTGCTCTGTAAAATATGGAGCATACGAACAAGCACTAGCAGGGCATTCAAAAGATGAAAACAGTTGGCATGTTAGAGAGTGAACCAGTGAGTAGTTTTTTGTTTATTTGTCTATTGTTGTCATGATACTGTTTTGCATAAATAAAATTCATCAGAGTGATATGTGAAGTTATCATGTGGAACGATGTTATGGCTTAGATTTAGCATGCCCCACCCTAATAGGCCCCCAAAGCCTCTGTGTTCAGAGGTGGGCTTTTGAAAGGGGATTGGACTATGGAGGTGTTAAATGTGCTATTAGAAGGTGGAGTAGGTTACGAAGAGGCTCGTCACTGGGGCATGACCTGGAAGGGATTATCTCCCTCACTGGCTTCTCTTCTCCCTCTCTGCTTCCTGGTCATCATGAGATGAGCAGTTTTCCTCCACTCTGCCCCTCTCCCATGTGGTTTCTGCCTTGGAACCAGCCAACTATGGACTGAATCCTCTTAAAACCATGAACCAAAATAAACCTCTCCTCCACTAAATTGTGGGTGTTGGGTATTTCATCCCAGTGACAGGAAAATGACTAAGACAAATAACAAAATCTTTTGTTCATCCTTGTTTAACGTCTCAGTTAGAGTTCAGAATGCTGTCTTTCTAAGCAGAGCCCTACAGAAATTAGTGACAGGGTACTGCACGTTTGACAAAGGAAAGTTCCCTGGAGAGGTCTGAATACATAGGCACTGGTCACAAAGTTGCCCCAGGATACCAGAACAACATGGGATACAGTTGAGGATGGAAGAAGGACAAAGGCTTTTGAGAGAAAACAAAAACACTGGGGATGAGGCACAACAGACTAACTTATTCTTTGTCACAGTCTTGCCTGGGCCTGCCCTTTCTTACCTTGTTTCCAATGTTAATGGGAAGAGAAAAGAAAAAGCCCTAACCAATATCCTGCTCCCTCATGCCAAGAAAATATTTTCTCTTATTAGAAACGTCTATCCTATCAGCTCCTCAGTGAGTAAGCATTGTGTGGCTGTTACAGCTTGTATCTAAATGTCCCCCAAAGTCTCATGCAGTCACGGGGGCATGTTTTGGAAGTGGCTGGATCTAGGGTCTGTGAAAGTGGACTAAGGGTATATGATAATTAGTCCACTGATTGGTTTAGCATAGCTCTGGGTGTGAATAATGGGAAGGCCCATACTGGGTATTGATGGGACCACTCAAAAGACTTGTGGCCTGGATGGGGTACCAGGGAAAGGGAGGCTTGTTGCTTCACTTCACTGCCTCCTGCCTGCTTACTGTGGATTGTTTCCCCTCTCTGATGTCCCTCTTTCATACCACCCTGCTACAGAGCCAGCTGACTATAGAACAAATCTTCGGCACACTGAGTCAAAATAAATCTTTCCTTGTTTAACTTGTGGGTGTTGGGTATTTTGTCCCAATGATGAGAAAAGTAACTAAGACAGTGACCATGACAGCACTTTAGTTGCCCTAAAACACAATTCTATTAGCAGGGTCAGCCTGAGCCATCACCTTCCCTTGATTCAGCAAACCACAGAGAGGAAGCAGCATCACAGATGGAGAGAGGAGCTCAGAATTGTTGGAAATACACCCCAGACTCAATTTGTTGGTAATAAAGCTCTCAGGCATCTCAATAAGGCAAGGCTGTTTTACTTCTGCAGAAGGGTACAAGCACATTTTAGCACAAGGAAGCAGGTGCACAGAGTTGTAGTACTGGGATCTTTTAATTTTCTAATAAGTGAGAAGCAGCTGACCTTACCCTTCCCCCACTGGCTGGTTTGAAGGTTTGCAATCTCTCCTGACTGGCTAGTTTATGTGGTGTGAGGGGAAGGCCTGAAGGGTTGATGGACAGAGTTGCTAAGGGACAGAGAGTGGGGTATGGGGAACTGAAAGTCCTTGGCTGTTGATAAGTTACGTTTGCTGGTCAGTTGTGTTTCTGGAATCTAAACTGAGCATATATTTCCTGTGAGTCTGGTTACAGGAGGTCAGGGAGGGCAAGAGGTCAGGGAGGGCAGCCTAGGCTGAACTAGAGTTTAAGATGGAGACACTCTCTTGTTCATGTTTTTGATAGAAAAGATCTTGTTTCTTACAGAACTGAGCATCAAGTCACTTGCCATCCAGGGCTGGGTCTGGCCTGGCTGGTGCTTTGTCCTGGGACATTTGCTGCTCTCCATTGTTACCCATGAAGTAAAATAGTCATGGAGGTGGGGGTTCTTTCCAGGTCTTTAGTGTTTTAAACAAAGAACTGAACAAGACACAGAAAAGGCATCAAGGGCATACATTTATTGAAGCCAGAAAAGAAGTACACCCTACAGGATGAGAATGGGCTGGTGTAAAGTCTCACAGCAACCCCAAGGACAAAAGGAATGGAGTCTTTTGTATCCATAATACCTGAATTGACCTCCACCTCATGCAAACAAGCATTGAGATATCTGTCCTATCAAAAACCTACTTGAATTCATGCCAGATGTAAACTGTTCTTCAAAAAAATTCACTTGGTCTCTTGCAAGATGTAAATTAAGGATAAGAAATTGTCTTTGGAATGGTTGTACCCATATGTAAATGAAGGATTGAGAATAGCGTCTCCTGATTGGTCCTGAAAACTGTGTCAGATTCAAATGAAGGATTGAATACAGCATTTTCCCAATTGATCCACAGAGCTCAGGAGCCCTAAGTCTGACATCATTATGAGTCCCTTGTCCTGTACATCTTCTCTTTTTTAGGAAACATTTCACTCAACCTGTTCCCTGGGGTTTTGTGGCCTTTCATGTGTTCTGCCCAGTTGGTCATCAAATTTGTCCCAGCCCTACTCCCCTGCCTCAGGACTAGAACTTTGATGACTCCAAGGAACCTGGAAAAACCAATATTCTGTAGATTTAAACTTTTTCTGAATCTTCAAAACACCATTTCTTACTTACCTATTCCAAGGCAAAGAGGCAAGATTCTCACCATAAAAGACTGTGTATCTCTGCATGTTTAGTTTCTACTGGCTGTCTTGCAATGCAATAGCCCTCAAAAGCCTATAAAGGTCATCCAGATACATTCTCAGCCATCAGTATTTCAAGGATTTTAAGACCTGTTGCCTCTTTCTATTTGGAAAAACGGAAGTTAATGGCACAGTCCAAACTCAAACCCAGGTTTTCAATATGAATTGAAGCTTCTGTTTAGTATCATTGAGGTATCAAGAATTAAGACAATTGCTGCAAGTTACCGGACAGCCATTATAACCAGGATAAGAACTTGAGAGAGAATGAGGGGAAACTGAGCTAAGAAGAGAGTCCAGAGAGGAAACTTATGGTGTCCCTTAGATCCTCACTTCACCTCAACTCTTAATTCTTGAGAGTTCAGAGCTTTTGACACTGGAAGATAGAGCCCACATTGAGTAAGCAATGATTTTATAGAGGTCTCCCGGAGATGGAAAACTCAAGCACACATTTTTAAAGCCTCTATCTCTTTGCTTGCACATTTAATTTAACAACCATGCAACACATTCTGTTCCATCAGAGGCCTCATTGTCCCTTTGTTCAAAGGAGGAAATTAAAGTCTAGAAAGGAGGACAAGCTCTGGTCTGGGTCTACCGATGTTTTTCCACTTGGTGATAGAAAGGTCATTAAAATGCACTTCCAGCCCCTGCAGGCACATTTACATTTGAAGGAAAGTTAATTTACTTCCCTGTTTGGTGATATCTATTAATTTTCCTCTATGACTGAGCATTACCCTTGTGTTCTGGACGGTACCTCACTCACTATTACAGAAAGTTTTGATAAACTCTAAGCACGAACAGGGAAAGAAGTCTAAGACACAATGCAGAGGGAAAAACAGAAAGGAGCAGAGCAGCAGGCAGAATATCACCCCACTCAAAGCAGGCATAGCTGCTGTCGCCAGTCCCCAGCCCAGTGGGGCCACCTTTCCTTTCACATCCAAATGGAATAACTGAGCCTTCAGCCTCCAGGGTGGAAGGTTCCTGATTCCATTGCCTTCCAGAATTTCTAAAGATTCTTGAGGAGTCCAGGGTTATACCAATCCCTACCCAGGAAAACATCTCAATACTTTTAGTCACAACTTCTCCCCTGAGGACAGGGCCTTGCACCCTCTGTATTTTCAAAAATCTCACAAAAGGGTTTTGTTTTCCCAACAAAAGAGCAGTCTCTTCCTAGAACAACTGGTACACACTACAGACAGCTTTAGAAAGATCAATTTTCTCCCTCTTTACTAAATCTATATACAGCACTAGAAATTGAAAATTACATTTGAATAGAAGAAAGTTTAGAAGGCTCCAAGGCTATCTTCTAAAGATGGTCCTTTTCATCAACTGACCAAGCTTGAGGAACAAGAGGGCATGAATGGATGTACTGTATTTTGTTTCATGCTTCTATATTGTTTGAATTGTGACAGAATAAAAACACCAAATTATAAGTATATTACTTACCATTTTCTCTCTCTTCTAAGAAGATAGGACCAAGAAATTGCACTTGGTAGGGAAAGAGGTCCCAGCAAGAGGATGGGGTGGGACAGGGGCACTTAGAGGTGGCAAAGAAGGAAAGGAGGGGAAAGAATTTTCTGAGAATGCTGGGGGAAGGAGAGCCCAGATGTGATCTGGGGACAATGAAGCCAGGTGTTGTGCTTTGTCACATCCTCCTCTGGACACCCAAGAGATCTGATTCTTTTTCAAGTGCAGATTCACCACAGGGCATGGTACACATGCCTCTAATTCCAGCACTGTGGGGGACTGAGCCCAGCCTAGGCACCTTGGTGCCTTGGAAAGGCTCTGTCTCTAAAAAAATGTGAAGGGGAGAGGCTGGAAGTGTGGCTCAGTGTGAAGGCTCTAGGTTCATTGTCCAGTACAAACAAGAAAAAGAAGAACAGATAAGCTTAATTTAAAAGTGCTTGAGCTCCAGGGTTTGCCTGATGGAAGTGCAGGGGATCTTAGTGGGACACAGGGCAGATCTTCTACAACCAGCCAGGAGCTACACCCCTGAGCCACACTGCTGTAGGAGCAGAGGCTGAGCTACATGATCTCATTTTGTGAGAGGGGCTTTGCATGTCCAACACTGATTTTTGTTTTACAGCTCCTAAGACAGAAACAAACAAGAGGTACCTGGTTAGAAACAAGGTTGAGTCAGCCAACCCACAGTGCCTGCTCTATCAATTCTTTGAACATTTGAAAACAGAAGTTTTACTCAGTTTGAAACAGACTGCCTTGACCATCATATGAGATTTTATTTCCTCCACTGTGATAACTTTTCTCTCACTGAAGAAATCTTTCCCCTCCACACAGTCTCCAAACCCTGTGAATCTCAGGGGAGCACTGTGGACTGTGGGATTCATTTTTTGTTGGGTGAAGAGAAGACTAATTTCTTACATTTACTCAGTGTACCAGTCAGTACTCACATTTAATGCAAGATATATAATTATAAATGTGAAGGTGTTCATAACCCCCACTATTTGTTTGCTTTTCTCTGCTTTTCTTTTCTTTTGAAACCCCCAAACCCTAGTCTTAAAAACTTCACTATTTTATAGCCTATAGATTATAGTTTACATGCTTAGTTAGCAGTTAGATGTCAAACAGCAAGTGAACTTTGGCCAAATCCCCAAAAACCTCCTCCTCTCCCTTAATTGTCCATAAAAGCTATGGAAAATAAAACAAACAGGTTTATCTCAAGGCACCAAACTACCTGGTGCCTGCATTCTGTGGGTCAGTTAGCCAGATGTGTAAGAAGGACTTGTAACATTCCAAAGCAATGATAGTGCTGCATAAAGGTGATATCCATGGAAACCCCCTGACCTTGTGAACTTACACAGGGGTATATAACAGAAGGGAACAAAGAAATTGAGTTCAGCCAGTCAGTAGCCAGCAGTTTCAATGGCCAAAGCTGACTGACCACTGCAGTTTTTAATTAAACCTCACTTGTTTCTGAAATCTTGGTGTCCTGTGGGTAATTTTCTTGAGCATGCCACAACATAGGTAGGACAGTTATGAACAAAGGTGCTGGGTAACTCCTTTCTCTTAGTTCAGCTGTAAACACCACACACCCTAATGATTATCCCAGTTTAAACTTAGGAAGTCACATGAACTGCTGACATCAAAGAGAGGGAGACAGTGGGAGTCACCTTGGATCAGTGGTGTCTGACACTATCAAGACTAGAAGCCTGAACTAGTGAGTCCCTTTTTTTGCCTTTCACATTTGAGTCCCTTTTTCCTTCACCCTCTTTCCATGTACCTTTCACCCTTCTTCGTGTTCCTGCTGTCACCCCACAATCCTCAATAAATGTAGCTACTTATTACATACCATAAGGTGTATGTTTGGCAATTCTTCCCTTGTTGGAGACAACAAGCTGGACTATTTTTATCCCATTCAACTGTAACATAAGGATTTACAAGGTAGGTTTACAATGGCTGCCCACAGAGTGGAAGAGTACAAAAGAGCGGTCTGCACACTAAAGATACGAAGGATCCAGCCAAAGGTCTCAGGCTTGGACCTCACTGTCGTGTCTTGTGCAAGTCCACATTATTGTAGACAGCTAAGTTAGCTAGAAATATTACAGGCAGTCGGAGAGGGGTGGGTCCTCAAGGGAGTCAGTGAAGATAAGAATACATCAAAACGCTGGCTGGAGGCCCATATAAAGATTTTCTTAGTTACTTGCCTCATTGATGAGACAAAACACCTGACTCCCAAAGCGAAAGAGGGAAAGGTTTATTTAATGCACAGTCTGTAGAGGTTTTAGTTCATAGCTGACTGGCACCAAGGCAGGGTGGCACATGGCAGAGTGGGAGAAGACAGCAAAGGCAACAAGGGAGTGGGGAAAGAGAGAAAAAGGTAAGCCGCTTTCTGTCCCTTATATTGTATGCAGGCTATCTGCCCTAGGGCATGTGTAGCACTCACACCCTTAATCCCAGCATTGAATGACCTTGAATCAATCACAAACTCTAGATTTAGCCACCTCCAAAAAATTCCTGACTGCAAGAAGCTTTGGGGGAATGTCTAGACACAGACCATGACAAGGATTAAAGTCGCAATGGCCACATTTACCTACTTCCTTAAAGTATAAATGGAAATTTGAGATTATTGGTACCATCATTTTGAGATTTCCCATATACATAGATTGTTATCTCACTGGGGGTAGGCTATTCTCTCTCACCCACTAACACTAAAGACCAGACTAAAACTATAGATTATCAACCAAGGTTAATGATGTCATCCATGTGCTCTTGCTATGTACCCAACTTCACTACTGGATCAATGTTAGCTAAGAGGCTACATTTATAATCTTAAATTGTACCCATCTCATGATTTTGCCCTGTAAAACTCTCAGGAAAGTGGCGTTTGTGGCAACCAATTTTTGCATACCCTCCTATCTCTCAGGAGCTACCTCTCTCAATAAATGTTCCTACTCTTAACCTCTGCTGTTCCTTAGAATTCATTCTTCAATTTTGGGGAATATGAACTTGGAATATTTGTGGAAGGAAGAAGGCTCTGTGCTTGAAGACTGGAGATTCTGTGCTGGAAGCCAGGAGACAATGTCCAAGGAGAAGGAAAAGACTGGAGCTCCTCTGAAGAAACAGAAGCAAGACTTTGTTTCCCTTTTATTCCATTTAGGCAATAAGTCTGTTGGTTGCTGTCACTCACCCCCAGGGTGGGTCTTCTGTCTTCAGCAAATTCCTTTGGCCACACCCAGAACTATGCTGATCCAATTTAGCTAGCATTTCTTACTCAAATTGACACAATCAGCTAACCATCATACTCAGTCTTTTATAATTTACAAGGTAGAAGGTGTTCAGTGTGCAGATGGGTACAACAGGAAACAGAAAAACTGGCTCTGACTACACATGAGAGTGACCAAACCTTTCTGAGATGAACTAAGAACACTTTGTGGAGTCAATGTAAGAATAGATAATAAATCACAGTTGAGACACTCCATTAATGCCTGAGACCCAACATTATTTATCATGCAACTTATATGAACTTACCAAGTTCACTCTCCAAACTGAGTTTACTTTGCTTTCCAAGGCAGGGTTCAAACAGTGCTCCAACTCTAAATCCACTATACCTTTCTGGTTTCCTACATTTACCAAATGAACAAAGAATTCTAGTGAACAAAGAATTCATCACTCTATATGAAAGTTATCTACATGAAGTAATCCTAAAAATTGCTAATATGGTTAGTCCCCAAAATACCCAGAGATAATAAATATCCCTAGTATGTGATTAGTCTGTCAACATTTTAGTAGATACTTTTACCAATTTAATGTCAGACTTATTAAGAAGACCAAACTCCTTCTATCCAAGTCTCACAAGACATCAGTGATTAATAGTCTACCATGTGAACTACTGAGAAATAGTCAAGATAAAGTAGCCTGTACATAGTAATCAAGCATGGTTACATCCCAACTCTGAGCAAGGAAGACGAGTTGTATTTAATGATGTGGAAAGTATCTTTTAGTGCCTCTCTCGAAACTGTCAAAACAACCATTTATTTTCCCTACCACCCCACCATCACCACTGCTGGAAGTGGACTACTATACAGATGTCTTACCACAGTGCTTCCCTTCTGCTCTGTTGTCAGATATTCACATGATGTGGGTAGCAGTTTCCAAAGAAATAACCAAGATGTGAACTGCCCAGAACTGCAAAGGATGCTCCTATGCCTTTTGTGGGTCCACCTCTAAAACAGCATGCCCTTTTCATAAAGTATGGGACACAGGAAACCCAAATCCCTCTTGAGATTTCCTAGTGTTTCCAGAGCTGAAAGCCTGCTACATTTACTTCTTTTAGAGACAGTCATTTATGTTCAGAGATAAAAGTAAGCATGTGTTTTTTTATGCTATTACTAAATCTTCATCCTTACATAGAAACTGCCCTACTTAAAACTCTAGATCCAAGCAACTTCAACCAGATAATACCCACAAGTCAGCAAATGGTCCCCTGGGCACACTTAATATCCTCTCAAATTTAGCCAGACACAGTTAGCATTGGACAGTAATTGTGAAACTGCCCTTCTCAACTAGGTTTCTGCACCAGCACAGAATTTTGATGAAGAAGGGAGGGAGAAGGGGAGAGAACCAGAGAAGAAGGGCACTTCTGTACTGTTTGTTAACTGTTTACAGAGCTCTTTCACATATGTCACTTGATGCCTACAGCAAGTATGTGGCAATCCCAGCTCTATCAGACCCAGGCCCATGGTTTTTCAACCACACTAAAATTGAGTAGTATTGGTTTAAATTAAATGATTAGAATTTTTATTGGTTTACCTGACACCTATAATTTAAAGGAATAGAGATTTATTTCAGCTCATGTTTTCAGTGAATTCAGTCTGTGGTTGGCTGGCTCCAAGGCAGAGACATAGTGGCAGAACACATGATGGTGGAAAGCTGTTCACCACACGGCAGCCAGGAAACAGAGAAGGCAGGAGCTGGGGAAGAGAATACGCCCTTCCAGGTCATGCCTCCAGTGACCCAATGGATGAATTCACTGGTGAGTATAGTGTTCCCTTGAGCTAATCACCTTCTGAAATTTTGAGGGGACATTTTATAGCTAAAACATAGCAGTGGATTAGTAAATATTTACTCCCCTTAGACAAACTAGTCTTAAGTAAATAGAAAAGGTGAGTCCTCACAGCAAATATTATTGCCTCTTACCCAAGGAACCAGTCCTATGGGGTGCTAATTTGTAATCTTTCTTTAAATTGAGCTGAGAGGCACACTCCAGCCCCCATCAGGGACATTTCCTGCCTGTAACCAGCTCAGGTCAGGGAGACAGCAGCCAGCCTTGTCCCTGTGCACACACCAGCCACCATCAGGTACACCTCCCACCACAGGTAGCTAGCATGGACTGGGAAAAGCAGCAGTCATCCCTGTACCAGCACATTCAGTGGCCACCACTGGATACCTATAGCCAGCACTGGCCAGGAGAACCAAACTGTCCTATTTTGGAGAAGTTTTAGCCAAAGCAGGAAGTGCCTGTGACCCCACTACCTGCTTGTCTGGAAGAACCCAGGAAAATGTCAAGACAAAGAAGCAAAAGGCAGTCTCTGGTCTCCAAGCCATGCAGAGCAAGTCCAAGAGATGCAAACATGGAAGAGATTGAGAGTCACACACCTGAAGTT
This sequence comes from Dasyprocta punctata, assembly GCA_004363535.1. Lineage (NCBI taxonomy): Eukaryota > Metazoa > Chordata > Mammalia > Rodentia > Dasyproctidae > Dasyprocta > Dasyprocta punctata. The sequence continues at coordinate 9,531 of RJWM01004395.1, read as the reverse complement.
TCTGAAGTGATGGCAACTGAAGTAAAGAAACAATTTCATGAGGCTGTAAAAGAAATTAGAACAGAAATACTATCTCAGGTAAAAGAAGAAATGAAAAACATAATCAAAGAATTGCTAAGCACCTCCAAAGAGACACAGATAAAAAAATAGAGAAGCATAGGAAAATGAGGGAAACCTTGAATAAACAATATAAAAAAGATTTAGAATACATGAAACAGATTCAAAGAGAAATTATCCAGGAAATTAAAAACTCCATTGAAAGCTGGCAAAATTGCTTGAAAGAAACTGAAGATAAACTTTCAGAACTCGAAGACAGGTTTGCAGCTTGCAATCACAAAAGGTAAGATCTCTTGAAAATAACAAGGAACCAGGAAATAACAATTCAAAGGCTAGCCGGATGTGGTGGCACATGCCTTTAATCCCAGCACTCAGGAGGCTGAGGTAGGTGAAGCATTGTGAGTTTGAGGTTGGCTTGGGCTACAATGTGAGTGCAAGGCCAGCCTGAGCTACATAGTGCAACCTTGTCTCAAAAAACTAGGGCCAGGAGTTTGGCTCAGTGGCTTAAACTCCTGCTTGCCAGGTGCGGGGTTGTGAGATTGATCCCCGGTGCCACCAAAAAAAAAATTAAAATAAAAATTAAAATAAAAAAAAATTCAAAGGCTGCAAGAAAACAAAAAGAAAAATAACCTAGCAATAGTAGGTGTGGGTGAAAAAGCAGAGGTCAACACAAATGACATAAAAAAGTCTATTTACAGAAGTAATAGCAGAAAACTTCCCAACCATGGGAAAAGGATGTGACATTCAGATAAATGGAGCATATAGGACTCCAACTAGTCATAACCAAAATAAATCTACACCCAGACATATAATAATCAAGATCCCAGATATTCAGCACAAGGACAGACTATGTAAAGCTGTTAGAGAAAAGAAACAGATCACCTATATAGGAAAGCCCATCAGAATCATGACAGACTTCTCAACACAAATCATCAAGTCAAGAAGAGGATGGAGTAAAGTGTTTCGAGTCCTGAAGGAGAACAACTTCCAACCCAGACTGATATACCCTGCAAAACTATCTTTAAAAATTAATGGAGAAATAAGATACTTCCATGACAAAGAAAAACTGAAGAAATTCATGACCACCAAACCAACCCTACAAAGAATATCTATGGACATTCTAGAGAAAGATAAAAATGACCATGGTTCAACAGTGGCAGAGGGGGATTACCAAGCAGGGCATGCATTTAAATGGAGGGGAAAAGCAGGCAGCCATTGGCAGGAAAATAGTATGGCAGAGATGAGTCAGTGCATGTTGGCCTTAACCATTAATGTAGATGGACTCAATTCACCAATAAAAAGAAACACAATTCAGCATGGATTAGGAGATAAGATCTATCAATATGTTTTATACAAGAAACACATTTAACTTGAAAGAAAATTCATAGACTGAAAGTCAAAGAAGAGAGATCAATGTGACAGGGAGGCAGAAAAAAGGAAGGATAGCTTGCCCATCACCTGCAGAATGGATAAGAAAGACATAGCATTTTTATACAATGAAAAGCTACTCAGCTATAAAGAAAGATAACCTTGAGGCTCTTGTAGATAAATGGATACAACTTGAGATCATGCTTACGGGTGAAATGGTTGAGAGTCACATGGGTGAACATTGTGTTGCCTCCCTAGTATAAAAAACTGAAGGAGTTAGTGGGATCCAAAATGAACAATAGATATTGTGAAAGTGAAAGGGGAGTAAATGTCTAAAAAGAGAAGACAGTGGCCGTTGTTAATCTATTATAATGTTTTGAAACCCTGTGTTGTTTTCATTGTTCTGTTTAGTTTGGTTTTATTCTGTTTTGTTTTGTTTGATTTTATTATATCTGATGGCATGGACAGCTATTTCAAAGATAACAAAACATATTATGGTAGCCATCATTTGTTTCCTATTATCTTGTTTTGAAGTCCTATATTTCTTTCATTGTTTTGTTTTGATTGATTTTATTCTATGTTGTTTTGTTTGACTTTATTATGTTTGATGGTATAGGCAGCTACTTTGAAGATAATAAGAGGCATCATGGTAGTCATTATTGATTTCCTTTTATCTTGTTTTGAAGTCCTGTACCATGTTCACTGTTTTGTTTTGATTGACTCTATTCTGTTTTATTTCATTTGGTTTTATATTCTTCAAAATAAAAAGAAGATTATAAATTGGGCTGAGGACTTACGTTCCCTCTTGACTATTGGTAAGAAACCAATAGTTCCCAACCTATATCATGACTTTCTTTAGCAGCAGAATATTAGTTTTTTGTCAAGTACAATGTCATCTAGCTATGATTGCAGTTTTTAGCCTCCTTTTCAGATTTCTGTGGTCACATGAGTAAGTTTTGGTCATGAGATATATGACACATTTCTTAGTGTTTTCAGGGAGTCTCATCTTTAAGAAGGAGGTGAAATTTTTCACACCCTTTCTCAGTCCTCTTCCCTGGACATTTAGCCAGGAGTGCTGGCTAAAACTTCAGCAGCCAACTGTCAACCACGAAAAGTGACAAACCCTTAGAATGATAGAAACTAGGGTTGCTAGGAATTTTCTATTTCTAGATTTGTTTTACGTGTGAAAGTAGTGTTGCAGACATTATTATTTGGACTAATGTAATCATATTTGATGGAAGAAACCAGGGATAGTATGCTTTCTGGGTGGATTTATTCATCTTAGTGATGAAAACATTTTAAATCAGTTTCATAAAAAAATCTCTAAGCAAGGTAAGTATAAAGAGGTCTGGTTGTAATTAATGCATTAGTGAAAGCAACAACTGGGCAGTAAAACCTGGTGGAGAGCATGGTCACCAGAGTAGTCATCAGTAGTCACCTGGTCAACCCCCAAGGGAGAGAGCTGTCACTCCCACCTCAGCGGGTCTATAATCCCCTCCCTCTTTCTTCACATTCATTCCTCCCATGGGAGGAAAAGACCTGCCCAACTGGAGATTTAGACAAAAAACCTGCTCATTTCAGGGCTCTCTGAGTCTGTCTTAGGTTCTAGCTGATGTGGGAAGGCCATGTTCAAGCACACACACACACAGTCCACCCAGATATGATAAGCAGCAGGGCAGGCTCCACACAATACAGCTTTGCCTGTACAGCAAATCAAAATATAAAAGCATCAGCTGCCAGTCTCATGAGATGTCAGGGCCCTCCAGCCTTCTAGGAAGGCCAGCAATCCAACAGGCACCTTGTTTCTACTTCCTCTCACATCACACATAAGATCTGTCAGGAAATCCTGTTGACTTTACCTCCAAATTATGTCTAGAATTCTAGTATTTCTCACCTTCTCCACAGCTATCCTGCTAGACAAAACCACTGCAATTTTTTGCCTGGATTACTGCATGTAGTAGGTTAAAAATGGCTACAAATTACTGGCAACTTCTTTCTTCAAAAAGTGAAGTTATTACCTGTCCCTTGAATGTGAAAATGGACTTGTGATTTGCTTTGACCAAGAAAATGGGTAAAAATAATAACTTCACTCTCATCAAGATAAGCGTAAATTAAAACTACCCTAAGATACCATTTCTCACCTCTCAGGTTGGCAAAAATGCAAACACTTGACCGTGTATGTCATCCTGTTGTTCACTGATGAGGCTGTGGGAAGACAGGCATGTTTCTATTGCTGGTGAGATGCAAAATGATACAACTCCTCCAAAGATTTTTTAAAAATGTTACAAAACCAAAAAACATTTAAATTTTGAAGATATTTATAAAACTACACCTCCATATATACAAAGTAACACAAACACTAAGTCATTCTTCGTGGTCTTATTTATACTTCTACAAATGGTCATGCATAGAAGGCAACACATTCAAACAAGGGAGTACTATACAGACATTAAACAATATGAAGAAGATCTCTGTGAACTTAAATAGATTTCCAGGGATACATCATAAAAGTAAAGTCCAAAGAGGTCCAAGACAAGAAATTATCGTGGAAAACCCTGGGCAGCAGACAGCTGCTCACCTCAGGTTGGTAGGGAAGAAGTGAATATAAACAAGAACTAAAGTAACAACAAGAAAACAATGGCAGTAATCAATTTTAACCATGCCAAGTTCAAAACCTATGAGTCCATTGTGAAATAAGCACAAAAATTAGGGGCAAGAGGGAAGATGACGAACTCCATTTTGGTATACAAGAAAATTGGCTGATAAATGTAGAAAGAATGACATAATTTGAAAATCATTTTGAAACCACATGAGCAATAATGAATTCAGGTAAGGATGATCAGTGGATGATAAAACCACTGGGGAAAAGCTTGCTGGGACATGGGCTATTCACGTGGTCTTAAAGTATCACTCCACGTTTAAGTTATTAAATGTACACAGAAAAAGGTACATTAACAATAAACAAGTGTGAAAAATATCACCCAAACCAAAAAATCAAATTTGGCATCAAAATTGAATCATGACTCAGTATCATGTCAATATTAATGCTCTTGTGTGAAGTATAACTGGAAAATATGGTGAATGTTTAAATTTTCTAAAATTATTATATCAAAAAACACATTGCCATGAATCGTTTTCAAAATATTTCCCTCACTTTGAACACATTTACTCATCATTTTTGCCACTATTTGAAGAAGTTCTGGAAGTTCTTCTTCCTGGGTGTCTTTAGTTGCACCGTCCTAATGGCCATTTTGATGTGGGGGAAGAGCTGGAAATCACAAGACACCAGATCAGGTGTATGAGGCAACTAAGGACACAGCACTATACTTTGGCGAGGCTGCCATTTTGTTGAATGGCACTTGGCAGCAGCACTCATTGGACAGTATTTTGTAGGGTTTTTGTTTTTTGTTTTTTTGTTTTTTACTGGGGATCAAACTCACAACCTTGCACCTGCCAAACAGGCACTTATGCCACTGAGCTAAATCCCTGGCATTGTACAATATTTTGAACATACCTCATACAGATACTCACAAAAGAGGACTTTCAAAACTGCTCCCCCAGTAATGACAAGAACAAGAGGATAAGTGTGTTTGAAGCAAAGGGGAGTACTTGAGGGGTAAGAAGGAATTAATGGCAATGTGTCTTACTGTAGTAATTTTTAAAATTTAAATATTACGGTATATTTTGATAACATCTCCTGTATAACAATGATAATTAGATGGAAGTATTCCAAATGCTCATTTTATTATTTTTTCAACTTTCCTGCAGTTCATAATTTTCTATGAAAATTTGAATTATTTCAATTTTCTGGCTATTATGAATCATTGTTTTGAACATTTATGTACAGATTCTTTGTCTATTATGTATTTTCATTTCCCTTCAGTATATACTTTGGATTGGACTTGCTTGGTTATGTAATATCTTTCACATTTTGAGGAAGTATCATATTTGTTTTCAAAAGTGTACCATTTTACATTCTCACCAGGAATATAAGTGAGTTCAAATTTCTCCACATTCTGCCCAACATTTGTTGTCCTTTCTAATATAACCATACTAGTGAGTGCGAAGTGGTACATCACTGTGGTTTTGTTGTGATTTGTTTATTTGTTTGTTTGGTTTTTGCTTGGTTTGTTTGCTTGCTTTGGTTATCTTTGTAGTGCTGGAAATCAAATCTAGGGCCTTACATGGGTAGGCAAACACTGCCACTGAACCACATCTATAACCCTGTCACTGTGGTTTTGATTTCCCTAATAATTGGTGATAAACCATCTCTCCATGTCCTTATTAACTACTTACATGCCTTCTTTGAAGAAATGTCTTTAAATTCGTTGCCCATTTTTCAATGGGATTATCTCTCTCTCTCTCTCTCTCTCTCTCTTCTCTCTCTGTGCTGGATATAAGTTCCTTATAAGAAATATAATTTGAAAATACTGTATTTTCTCAAATTCTGTGGATTTTCCTTTCAGTTTCTTGATGGTGTCAGCTGAAGCACAAATTTTTAAAATTTTGATAAAATCCAAAGTACCTATGGTTTACTTTGTCACTTGTGCTTTTGATTTGGTGCCAAAGAAACCATTGCCCAAATTCAAGTTCAAGAAGATTTGCTCCTATAACTTTTTTTTTAGACGTTGCATCATATGTTCTTCTATCAACAATATTGAGTTTATTTTTGTGACTGCTATGAGATCGAGTTCTAATTTCATTCATTTGCTGCTGGACTATTTCTTAGATTGAATGAAGAATATTCTCTATCTATTAAGTATTTTAGTGCCATTATTGAAAATCAGTTGAGCATAATGTAAGAGATTCTGAACTGTCAATTCTATTGCATTTATCTATATGTTTATCATCATGCTGTAACACACTGTCTTGATTACTTAGATTTATAGTAAACTTTAAAATCTGAAAATGTAAATTTCATTTAGTTTCAAAATTCTTTTGTTTCTTCTTAGTCTTTCTATAGAAATGTTAGGATCAGTTTGTCAATTTTTGCAACAAAAAAGGAAAGCTAGCTATGGTTTGACAAGGATTGTAAGTACTCTGTTGAATCTGCATATCAGTTTGAGTAGTGTCACTATCTTAACAACATTAAGTCTCCTCATCCATGAACATGGACATCTTTCCATTTATTTGGATCTTTAATTTCTTTCAATAATGTTTTTAAAGATTTCATTAAACAATTTTTAGACTTCTTTTGTTCAATTTATTTAAAAGTATTTTATTCTTTTTTTAAATTCTTGTTGCTATTGTAAATGGAATTGTTTTCTTTTGTTTTTTGATTATTCGGTGCAAATGTAGGGAAAACAACTGAGATTTGTATATTGATTTTATGTCTCACTGCTTGTTAAACTCATTATTATGGTTTTAATACACTGCCCCAAAATTCATGTGTTAGAAATGTAAACCCCAAATTCATAAGCTGATTGTATTTGGAGGTCAGATTCTGAAAGTAATAAGAAGAGAGTGGAGCCCCTGTGGTGAAGTTAGTGGCTTTATAAGATGAAGAAGAGAGAATCAAGTTTGCATGTCCCACTCCTACCACGTCATACCTTCCTTCCATCAGGTTCTGACACAGCAAGATTTAGCCCCTTGGTCTTGAACTTCCCGGCCTCTAGAGCTATGAGAAATAAATTTCTTCTCTTTCTAAATTACCCACTCTCAGGTATTGTTATAAAAAATAAACTAAGACATTCATTTATTAGTTTTAATACTTCATAAATTCATTGGGGTTTGTTATGTATAAGATCATGTCATCTGCAAAGAGAACGTCTTATTCCTTCCTTTCCAGTATGGATGTGTGTTTCTTTTACTTCCTTAATTGTTCTGCTGTGAATCTCCAGTACAGTGGTGTTGAATGGAAACAATGAGAGCGGACATCCTTGCCTTGAGCATGACCTTGGAGGGAAAGCATCTGATCTTTCCTTATTAAATACGATGTTCACTATAGGGTTTTCATACACATCCTTCCTGAGGTTGAGGAAATTCCCTATCTGTAGTTTGTTGAGTGCTTTTATCATAGAAGAACCTTAGATGTTGTAAGATGATTTTCTATGCCTGCTGTGTTTTTGTATCAATGTTCTGTTGCTGTGAAACAAACCAAACTTCAGTGATTTAAAACAAGATCCTTTTTACTGACTTTCAATTCTGCAGAGCAAAAATTTGGGCTGGACTTGGCTCGTTTTCTAACCACCTTGTCTTGCCCAGGCCTGGCACTACATAGCCTAAGATGTCCTCACTCTCATGTCTGAGAGTTGGTGCTGACTGCCAGCTGGGCCTCTTTTCACATGGTCTGTCATCAGCAAGGTGACCACAGTGTGCCCCTTTCCATGGAAGTCTCAAAGCAAAGAACACAAGAGCAGAAGTTCTTAGTCCTCTTGAAGCTGGCTTAGAAACCACACTCTGGTCTTCCGTATTTACTGGCCAAAGCTAGCTCCAAGTAGAACCCAGTCCAACCCAGATACATGGGGTAGGGCACTGGGATCCACCTGCTTATGGAAGAAGTGGCATTTTAATTCACCACTTCCATCAAAGATGTGTTCCACTCATTCTTCATTCCTTCCTCCTGCACTGAGTTACAGCTTCCCTTAGTCATTCTGCTTCATTGCACTGTGCTTGAATTTCCAAGTGCAACATTTTCTTAGATAGATGAGAACCAATAAAGATTGTTTTCTCTATGGTTTATCACTTTCTCCCCAAGAGACAGAAGATAAATAAATTTTGCTCTTAGAAGATAAGTAGAGATGTCAGAACAGGGTGATGATAAAGTGCAAATTATTGTTTGGTACCAGCTCCCATAAATTCAATAGAAAAGCAGAATCTGGGATTTCGTAAATAGCATTCAGTTTCTCTTGTTTGAAGCATGGTATTTCTCCTAATTACATTTACATGATTTGTTTGTTAATTGTTTCAAAGCAGCTGGTCCATAACTCAATAGAGATGATAGTAATTTGCATGTTTTAAAATTATAATTAAGTTCCAGAAACAATTTTGACTCTTTATAGTACAGAGTAGTTATACAAGAGTATGTTTTATAGAATGTGTTCAAGGAAAGTAAAGAATGCTAACACATTAGATTTGTCCAGTTGTCTAAAATCTGAAAGCTAAGTGGAATATTCAACCCTCTATTTTAAAAAGGCAAATTATTAGAGAGCACACACCTAATTAAAATCAGAATGAAATTTCTTCCTAGAGCCAATTTACATTTGATTCCAATCTTCTGCAATTAAAGAGAAACACTTGGGCCTGTGAGTTAAAAAAAAAAAAACTTACAACATTCAATTCTAATCAATATAAGAATGAATGAAACATGTTTAAAAGACTTCATATTGGAATAGAAACAAAGAATTCTCTGCCAGTTAACCAGAGAAATCAATTCAACCTTGGTACCCTTAACAATCTGATAATGCAAGTGAGGTTTTGTTCTTAAAGTCGAGCCAAATTTATTGTTATTGATAATTATAACAACCACACAATGAATATTTTCATATGCTTTAGTGCATTGTATAAATTAGATTTTTAATCTTTGGGATACCTCTGTGGTTTTGTAAGGACTGTCATAACCAAGTACTACATGGCTTAAGAAAACAGAGTTTTGTTTTCCCACAATTCTAAAGATCTAGGTACCCACAAGTTTAGTTCCTTCTGAGGCCCGTGAGGGGAAAATCTATTCCAGGCCACTCCTTGGTTGGTGGATAGCTGTCTTCAGTTTTCTCTCTCTGTCTCCAAGTCATTTCCCCTCTGTGTGTGTCTATGTTCAAATTTCCTTTTTATGAGGACACCAGTCATATCAGATAAGGGCCCACCCTAATAGCCTCATTCTAACTGAATTTCATTAAGACCCTGTTTCTGTATACAATCATATTCTGAGATACTAGGTGTTAGGATTTCAACGTAAGAATTTAAGGGGACGGGATAGGACACTATTCAGCCCACATATATAATATTCCATTTTACAACTGAGGAAATAGGCCCAGAAAATTGGTATTTGTCCAAAGTCTCCAGTTAATGATGGTGGAGACAAGACAAACCCAGACCTATTGGGTTCCAAAGCCCTGCTGTTAACCATGACAAACACTCCTGCCCTTAATAATAGGTGATAGATTAAGG
>RJWM01004394.1:0-102109 GCA_004363535.1 Dasyprocta punctata | reverse complement strand
CCCCCCGTCAGCAGCCTGGTGTCTCAGAGGTCTGGCTAAACTGATAGCAACCAAGGAATATGAGCCAACTTTTGTTTTGTGGATTCGGCCAGGCCTCTGGTCAGCAACCCAAGTATCACTTTACAATGGGCAATGTAGCAAGTATGGGGGATTCTCTTCTGTCTTGTCTTCTATTATTAATAAAATAAAAAAAAATAAAAAATAAAAAAAAAAATTCCCAATGGAATATGTCTTTCTTAACAGAAACCTTGATGTCAACTGATAGAATAATCATTTTACCACCCTATTCCTCTTGCACAAACATAATAATTGTTTGTTACACAGCACATGATGTAGAGTTTTTACACTGGTTTCACACATGAGCAAACTGAGGCTTCTGAAGTGTACTGTTAGTCCTGGAAGAGACAGAATTCAAGTCTAGTTCTTGTAAGTCTGAAGCGTGTTGCTACAGAGAAAATGTATCACAAAGTACTAACTTATGAGCTACAGACAAATAGAGAAAAAATATGCTGGGGATGAGTATTGTAGAAACTGTTTTCAGGTAGAGGGTTCCCTGATTGAGGGAAAAACTTGCTTGCTGTAGGATATAAGCCTCCTCATCAGGCCTGTTACAGAGCCAGAAAAGCACAATCCTGGGGATAGCAAAATCAGAGACTTTCAGCAAAGTGTGTCGGTCCATGTTTGTAGTCCTAGTACTTGCAAGGCTGAGGCAGAAGAATCACCACAAGTTCAAGGTCAGCCTGAACTACATATGGAGATCCTGTCTCAGAAAATCAAATCAAATCACAGACTTTCATAGCCACGAGGCCATTAGATTCCTGAGTTGTTCATTCTAGGAGTTACTTTAAACATGACCCAATTAAAGTTTTGTTTTTAAACAAATTTCACTCCTAGGCCTCACCTCAGTCAAAAGTGGATAGTTTTCCTACATCCAGTTACAGATGAACAAACAAAATATCAGAGAAATCAAATGACTTACCCAAGTTAACACAGATAGTAAGTGCCAGAAGCCAAAATGCACTCTCTCATTTCATGTGCTGTCAGTACTTATCGGCCAAAGACTACCAGGAATAAATACACCTAAGGTTGGTCAAATTAGGTTTGTTGTTCATTGTTGCAGAAAAAAAGACCCTGCTCTTTCCCACTGTGTGCCTTTTCCCACACGGTGATGACCAATAAACCCAAACCAGTTAAGCACAGGTGTGCTTCTGGTGATCACAGGCTGAAAGGCAGAAATATGGGTTTACTGAGGTCAAGCTGAATCCTTTACTTCCTTGGACCTAGGCCTTCCATTCAGCAATAGTGGCCGTATCTTAAAACTCTTCTATCTACCTCTTTTAAGTGCTGGTCTGCCCATTCTGGGAAGCAAGTTTGCACTAAATTGAGCTGTGATATTTACCAGAAGCCCTTTACCTTTGGGTATTTTTTCTAGGAATGAGGTCCCTTGGACACTTTTGGTCTAGTCAGATTTATATAGCTCTTTGGTGAAACTATTTTCTGGGCTTCTAACAGGCATTCCTATTGTCTGCATGTCTCATGTCTTTGATGTTGTCTGTTTGGAAGAAAACAAGTTTATATGGAAAGGATAGGGATCGATTCAATAAGTTGGTCCTTGAGCAACCCCTAGGGACTAGAGAAGTTCAAAAATTCTCCTCAGACTATGTCTTTTAGAAGAACTTTGCTTTCAGTTATTTTAAAACCTTTAAAGACTTCTCAATATTATCTTCATTTCCCAAAGACCTACGTTCTTTAGTTTCACCTACTCAGAATCCATGGTTTTTTGTTTGTCTCTTTGTTGTTTTGTTTTGTTTTGTTTTGTTTTGTTGGTACCGGGGATCAAACTCATGACCTCACACTTGCCAAGCAAGTGCTTATATCACTCAGCTAAATTCCCAGCCCTGTTTTGTTTGGTTTTTGGCCTCTGATCAGAGATGGTTGTTCTTTGGCTAAGCTCTGGAAATATAAATTTCACCACCACAATCTATACAGACCTTCGAGTTCTCATGGAACTTTCTTGGACTAAAAAATACCTCTTCCAAGGCTAAATACCTGTTTTCTTCATGTTTTCTCACTACAGTGCTGACTTGTACGCTTGTCCTTCCGACAGGCACAATTTAACTGGGAACAATTTTAAATTGCAGGAGGCACTTTGGGGAGCATTGAACATGAACATGTACTTTAGAACAAAAAGCAAAAGGAAAAAATTTACTGAGGAGACTGCAAGAGAGATCATTTTCTTTCATGTAGGCTATGTCACCTCAGTTTTCACATTTTAAATATTAATAAACGCTTTTTTATTAATAAATGTTTATTGAAAAGCAACTTCCCTTCCACTTCAAGGTGAGAAACAAAAACAAAACACATCATTTACAAGAGTATTAAAATATAAAATAGTCAGGTCTGGGGATATAGCTTAGCAGCACAAGTGCCTGCCTGGCAAGCACAAGGTCGTGAGTTCAATCCGTGGTACCAAAAAAACAAACAAAAAAATAGTGATAAATCTAACCACAAAATTTACAAGACATATATACAGAAAGCTTGAAAATATTACAGAGAAATTGAAGATTTCAAGAAATATTTTAAGGTGAAACACTTGAAGATAACAATTTTCCAAAAACTAATCTAATAATCTAATTCAAATGAAAGTCACAGTTTTTTTTAATTGGAAGGTTTTTCTAACCTTGATATGAAAATCCAAAAATCTTGACATCATTAAAACAGTTTTGAAAAGGAAGAAAAACTTTGGAAGGCTAATATGACATTTTTTCCAGAATTGATATACATTTATAATGTCTTATTTACTCTTTCAGCTTCTCACACCAGGGAGATAATTTGATGTTTACACATATGACTGATTTATTGCACTTATGAGTATGAACTCAAATTGTATCCATTTAACTATAAAAGTCTCCACTTTGTCCTTTTTCATGGCTGAGTATTATTCCACTGTATACAAATACCACATCTTTTTTATCCATTCCTTGGTTGATGGGCATTTGGGTTATCTCCAAGATTTTGCTATCACAAATTGTGTTGCTATTAACGTGGGTACACATGTGGTATGATGTTTTGAATTCTTCTGGGAAAATACCCAGAAGAGGAATAACTGGGTCAAATGGGACCACTAATTCTAGTTTTTTGAGAAATCTCCATACTGATTTCCATAGTAGTCGTACCAGTCTACACTGTTACCAACAGTGGAGAAGAGTTCCTTTTTCCCACAGCCCCTCCAGCATTTGTTATTGGTTGATTTGTTTATAATAGCCATGCTTTCCAGGGTGAGATGGAATCTCGGTGCTAATTTGCATCTCTCAAATGAGCAGTGCTATTGAACATTTCTTCATATATTTGTTTGCTGTTTGTATTTCTTCATCTTAGAAGTGTGTATTCATCTCAGATGCCCATTTTTGGATTGGATCTCTAAATCTGGGAGGTGTGATTTGTTTGAGTTTGTTAAATATTCTTCATAGTAATCCTTTTTCTGAGGAACAGCTAGCAAACATTCTTTTCCCAAACTGTGGGTTGTCTCTTCTCTCTGTTGGTGGTTTCTCTCGCTTTGCAAAAACTTTTTAATAAGATGAGATTCCAGTGGTTGATTCTTTGTGATACTTTCTGTGCAATCAGGGTTTTATTCATAAAGCCTTTGCCTATACCAATGTCTTCAAAAGTTTTACCAATTCTATCTTCCAGCTGATTTAATGTTTCTGTTTTAATATTTAGATCTATGATCCATTCTGAATTTAACTTAGTGAATAGTGATAGAGATGTGTTTAGTTTTAGTCTTCGGCATGTGGAAAGCCAGTTTTTCTAGCACCATTTATTATAGAGGCTATCTTTCTTCCAGTGAACATATTTGACCCCTTTGTCAAAGATAAGGTGGTTGAGTGTGTTTGTAATTGTGTCTGCATCTTTTAATCTGTTCCGCTGATTGTTAGGCTTTTTTTTTTTTGCCAGTGCTATGCTGATCTTATCACAGTAGCTTTGTATTATAATTTCAAGTTGGGGTTTTTGAAGCCTTCTGCCTTGCCCTTGTTGCCCAGAATTGCCTTTGCTATCCTAGGTCTCCTCCAGTTCCAAATGAATTTTAGGAATGTTTTCTCTAGCTCTGTGAAGTATGGATGAACAAATCCTTTTTCCTTTTTTTCATAGTTTCTGGGTAGGTGCTAAATATACTTATGTAATTCCATGGGAATGTTCAGAAGTTTATTGCTTTTTTCAGGCTTTCACTAGATCCACTGACTGAAGCATAGTTATTTGGTGTAAAAGCTATATTAGTAATAGCAAAACAAGCACTTATGTACTTCGATTGGCTTAACTTTAGATCTCCACTAAACTTAATGATTCCTCAAGTGATACAAACTGTCCTAGACTAAAACTGCTCACCACTTTTTAGCAAATGGGCTAACCTCCGACAAAAAATTACTGCTTTTCCCTTTCACATTGTCTGGTGCTGAAGTGCAGTAAACCCAGTCGCGCTTTTTCTTAATTGAAGAAGGAAAAACCCACAGCTGCTTACTTCGTTATGGAGTTCTCCATACTCTGCACAATCCTTCAGCAACATTTCAGTGCATTTTTTTACAGGGAATGTTTAGCTTACCTTAGAGGGACACAGAGTGCTCACTCCTTTTGTCACAACTGATACGTTGGGTCCCAATTCAACCTGTGCCCTTTGAGGGTACTACTTCATATGTAGGCATCATATATCAATGTCACATCCTAACATATCCTGTGCATTTAGTATAGTTTTAGGGGATTTTAGATATTTAAATTCACCATTCCTCCAGAAGACTGTGTTTCTCTAAAAAATATTTTTTAAATTATCACAAAATCACTCATTTACTTTCAAAATGAGGCACACACATGATACTTTGTGGAACTCACAGAAGGAGTTCCTTTACGCATGCTAGGCAAGCTGTTGATTTTCATATTAAGAATAATGATTCAAAATTTGCTTCTAAACCCTAGAAAAAGTCATAAATAACTTCTACTCTTAAAGCCTAACAAACTATTCTAATTTCAGTAGCTAGGGTTGTTATAGACAATCACATTAGCCTTAGTTTCCTCTTAACTATTCAAGAAGCATTTTATGCTATAACAAGTGTTTCTTGCTATGTCCATAAACTGTGAGATAAACACGACAGATGACATTTCTAAAAAGTCATTTGTTTCCTGAACTAATAACATTTCATTTATGACAATTGTTAGCATTACAGTTGACCAATATGTCTTGTCCAGTTTCAAACACTACTGTACAATCACTGTCATTTAGAGAATTCAACAACTCATCCTGCAACAGAGTAGCTGAACAGCATAGAGCAATACTAGCCCTAATACAGACTGTATTCTCTCAACAAAATCTTGGCATTGGTAAGAATCTGGTTATCACTGGTTCATATCCTGTAGTCTGACTTCATCTCCCCTTGGCTATAAGGGAAGAAGTAAGGAAGAAACAAATAGCCCCTAACAGCTAGCACCTGGCCTGATCCTACCAGTTGGGCCTTGCTGTTCTTCTGCTAACAATTTCACAGACCACCAATACCAGACAATATGAATGACTGCTACTTCTTTAATTATACCTTTATCTTTCCTTTAATATTCTCTCTTTCTAGAGAAGATTTACTGAAATACCCAACTGTACAATTACTGCACTTCTAAATCAGCTACAAGTCAGAGCAAAACCTTACTTCCTTAGATTCTCCCCAAAGTTACTTAAGGCAAATCAAATCCTGTAAGTCATTTCTAACACCTTCTTGCTTAGGCTCCATGATTCCCTACAGTTTGCATTCTCTCATTACAATGAATATATATATATATATATATATATATAATCTACTCACTTCTATCCCAGAGGAAGAAATTATTATCATCATCTCTATTTTACAGATAAAGAGAGTGTGACATAATTTAAAACTACCTAGTTAGTAAGCTGAGAAATGCGCATAAGAACCCAACATTTGCTCTTTGGATTATGCCATGCGTCCCTGAAAGGAGTGCATAATGGGTTTCTATGAGGTACTTGGCAAGTCCTTTAGAGAAAATTCCATTTTTCAACAGGTTGCATCTCACTGTTTGTTAATGTATTGGCATACCATCCCCCAAGATTACCCTTGGCCAATTTTAAATGCGTGCGTCCGCATGCATGTGTGCATGTGTGTGTGTGTGTGTGTGTGTTGTTGTTGTTGTTGTTGTTGTAGCCGGGTGTAGTTTGATGTATCTTGATATCTCATATAATTTATTTATTCTATCACTGAATTTGGTTACTAGAATCACTGTGGCCATATTTACACAGAACAAAAACAGGCAAACCTCTTTCTTCAGGCCCCTTCCAGTCTGACTCTATTAGCTGAGAAGCTCAGCAGCAAGGCTGCTGCTAGCTCAGTGCGGGAGTTTCCAGGGAGTATGAAGGGAGGGGCCAGAGCTACCACTGCAGAATTTCTATTTAGTGCTGACAGAAGGGAATCAGCAGTCAGTCTCCCAGCAAGGATGGAGTAAATTCTTACTGTCGTCAGCCTTCTGCCCACCTTGCACTAAACAAAGGGTAGAGGGGGATTTAAAAAGGATATAAGATATGGCTTCTCCTCTGAGGAAACCCAATGGATAAGGTCTCTCTCCCTCTCATCAGAGACTGAATGTTGAGGTGTTAAAGGAAATACTTTTGGGGAGAGGGGGATTGATGGGCTGACTGATGGGGGCATGAAGCCTAGCCATAAAGGTGCTCAAATGAAGTGTGAGCATCCATTGACCTAGGACTGTCTGTTCTGGGAAAATTACTAGGCCAAAAAAACAAAAAAATAGTCTCCAGGGGTATGGAGGAGGGGTTATGGGAGGAAGAGAGGAATAGAGTTCTAGCCCTTTTTATGCAGTAGAAGCTTTAGAGACAGCAATTTGAAGTGTGTATTTGGAGAACATGAGAATTTGCCTAGAGGCTGCATTTGTTTGAGTATTATTTTATTTGGATTATGCTTTCATTCTGGATGGTTTGGTGATGAGGTGAAAGCTTCCATCAGTAACAGAAGAGCTAAAGTTGCTTCCAGTCACCCCTACTTTCAGGTAGCATGAGAGGGTTTACTTCTTGAGCCAGCCAGGCAAGAGAGAAACCCCTGGAGAGACGAGACCAAGGAGAAGGATCTGGAGTCTTAGAAGGGGAAGCAGGGGATCATTTATCTTAGATACACTAGTTCCTTCTTAAGAATCGCCTGATAAAAAATTTAGTTGGGACAATAGCTGTTATGGGCTCCCCAAGACCATATTCAGGATCTTCCCACAAGGGCACTGTGGTAGTAGGGGCAGGAGTGTGTGCTAGGTAGGTCCTACCTGCAGTGCATAGAAGGATCATGTACTATACCATGATCTAGTGTCTTCGTATGGCTGGACAGTATTAAATAATTAGAGAATATCATAGATGTAGTGGAGGAATCGGACCACTGGATTGATGCTTGAGATCTTTGGATTTGATCCTCCAATCTTTGATATAGGATGTTAGAGTAGAAAGCTTGACTTGGCCTATCCAGACTCCTACTCTAGTTAATCCCACAGCTACCAGTCAGTTTCTGCTGCTGCTCATGGAAAACTCCAACCCCAACAAAGACAATGGCTCTTTCTCCTTCTTCAGCAGCCCAGCTGATATGGTCTGAATTTTTAAAAAGAACTTTCCTTCATCTCCTCTCCAAATAGGAGATAATGAATAAGAAACAAAGTATCAATTAAAATCCAATGAAAACATTTCTAAGGTACTGACAGATTTTATTAGCACTCCTCACTGGACAGCCAATGCCATTTCCCAAAGCGAATACCAGTTCTGCTGGATGGTGAAAGTGAAATATTAAACAAAAAAACAAACAAACAAAAAAAAAAAAAAAAGGAGGGGGTGGTTTGCAAGCAAATATCTCTGGGAAGGGCTGGTACTATAGCTTGAATATGGTTGGTCTCCTCCAAAACTCATATTGAAATTTGATTCCCAATGTAATTATGTTGATGGTGACAAGATTTTTAAGAAGTGATTAGTAATTAAGAGAGTTTAATGTTTTTCTTGAAGGATTGAGTTCTCACTCTCCTGGGCTGTATTAGTTACCACAAGAGTGGGTTACTGTAAAGTTAGGCCAAAACTTGTGTTTTGTCTCTTTTGCCCATGCCTTCCTTTGCTTTCACTTTCCACACTCAGTTGAGGTAGCATGAGACCCTCACTAGTACAAGCTCATGGACTTCCTAGCCTCCAGGATGATGAGTCAATACATCCCTGTTCCTTAAAAATACTCAGTATCGGGATTTTGTTATATCAACATAAAATAGACTAAGACAGCTGAATTAACCAAAGTTTCTTTTAGAAAGTGTAGCTAGGACTTCTTATCTCATTCCATAGATGAAGAAATTGAGATGCAGAGAGGTTAAGTAACCCATCCGAGGTCATGGTTAGTAGAAGAGGTGATAGTTTGAGGGATTACACTAGAGATTATTGATCGGATCAGTGTGGCAGAGACTACATAGGTGTTCACAGAACCCATTCCCTCTTCTTACAGGGAACAAATTAAATTACATTTCTCAGACTCCCTTGCAATGAGGTGGTCATTCCCTAACTGCAGAATGTTAGCAGAATTGTTTCAGTTCTCTACAGCCTGAAGAAGTTAACAGTAGGCATGCCTCCTCTATATTCTCTCTTCCCACAACTATGAAGCTGGGGAAAATTACACTATGAAATGAGTTTAGGTCTCTCAATAACTATGTAGATTAGAGCCCGATAGTTCACCCCACCTCACTCTTGGACTGTGATATGGATAAGAAATCCTTGTTGATTTATTAAACCACTAAGATATTGGTGTCATTTGTTATAATATCTGTCCTAACCCACCATGACCAATACAATCAGGATATTCTTTTTGCCTGTAACTTTCTACTGGGTCAAAGAGTCTGAAGCATTTGTTTACAATGAAGAATGGCAGTATAGTAAGCACTAGTTTCAAAGTCAGTACTAACTAAATTCACATCTGCACAAGCTCTGCAATTTTGGGCAAGTTACTTAACTTTTCTGAGCTTCGATTGCCTACAAGTTGAAATGTTAATGCCTAACTCACAGAATAGGTGTGCAGATTAAATAAGATCATGTGCAGAAAGTGCCCAACACACAGTAGGTGCTCATTAAAAAGTAGCTATTATCATTACAAAAAAGCCCTGGGACTTGGCCTGACACATAATAATAAACACCTAATAAACAGCAGCTCCCTTCCTGTAATTCTTTCCTGCATCCCAATAGCATAAGGGCAGGCTTAGCTCGGCTTAGCAGATACCTTGTCTGAATAAACTATCCATTCAGCTCTCTCCTGGTTACTGTCTTCTTGGTAGTACCATCCTTTACCTTGTCCTTAGGAACTTGTTCAACCTCCATCCTCACCCTATTCCAGACAAATGTCAAAGTGAAGCTACACTTGAGTAAGGACCTGACTCTTTTGAAGGTTTTGTAGGGTGAATTATTCTTCTACTAGACGTAAGCTCTCAGCTTCACTACTGTGGAGTTTCCTAGGCTGACTTCTTTGGTTAGAAATAAATAAGTAGGACTATGTTATCTCTCTCTGCTCCCAGTGTCCAATTTAATGCTTGCTTTAGTGCAGGGACCATACATGGATTGTCAGCTAATGTAGTGCCATCGAATGCGGCAAAAAGGCAAGCCCAAGCCCTGTAAAGAACAGAAGTTGCACAGCTGCCAGCAGAGGGCTGGTGTGTGGGTGGGTAGGGGGCAGTGCTTCTTGCAAAACAAAATTCTGATGGCAAAATGTCTGTATATATATTCATATATATTCATATTTTTATATATACAAAAGATAGATAACTCTACTACTAATCTCTATGAGTTCATCCAAAAGAACAACTTGTGCTTTCATTGTTTGATTGTTTCATCATTTTTTCATGCCTATATCTTGTAATCTGAACCACTACTTTGAAAACAACAATACACAATATATTAACCAATGTTAATCTCCTATTATTTTGTCTTGAAATTATTTATCATTGTTTTTATTCTTTTTTTACTTTTAAAATAAAAACAAAAGCCGGGCGTGGTGGTGCACACCTTTAATCCCAGCACTTGGGAGGCTGAGGTAGGAGGAGCATTGTGAGTTCGAGGCCTGCTTGGGCTACAATGCGAGCGCAAGGCTGGCCTAAGCTACATAGTGCGACCCTGCCTTGAGAAACTAGGACTGGGAGTTTGGCTCAGTGGCTTAAGCACCTGTCTGGCAGGCACAAGGCTGTGAGTTCAGTCCCTGGTGCCGCAAAAAATAAATAAGTAAATAAAATAAAAATCTTTTTTGATTTTTGGCAATCTGTAATGACCCTGGACAATGATCTAGAAAATTGACCTTATGTGTGCCCACCTCTTTCTAGAGCAGGCAGAGCAAAGGTCCTGTGACCTGTCCAGTTTCAACCATTCTCAATCCCCACCATCACCACCACATAAAAAGAAAGAAAACATACTAAAAGCTCAGCTATTTTTAATTCTCTGTTTCTCCAAAGTTGGTCTGAATATCGCAACTGTTTTTCCTCATCCCTCTGTACTGGAGTTTTCATTGATTTGGGACACTCTCACTCCCTTAGGGCTCTGATGAATCTCCTGAGGTAACCTCTTTTGTGGGCTAACTGGTGGGTGTTGATGAGGATCATGTTCTTGCTGAAGGTATGGAGGGCCTTCCCTCAGGCCCTGTAGGCTATGACTGCCTCCCCAGCTCTTGCCAATATTTCCTGCTATTCTTGACTCTGAGGCTCATGGGAAACTAACCTTCTACCCAATCTACACCATTCTGTCCTCTGTGGGAAGAAGACAAGTGAGTCTTAAGCCCTCAAAGAATTCAAAGCTGGAACCAGCACCGAAAGCACTTTCTGAAGGTCTCAAAGGATTCAGGGCTGATCACAACAGGCCGAGGCTGAGTCAAAGATCCATGGACAAAAACTTTTAGATGCCATCACCCTCAACAATGCAGGCACCTAATAGGAGCATCTGGATACTTAGAAGTTAGGAATAAATTCTCCTGAGCCTATCCCTTAGCAGCCAGACTAAAATAATTTGTAGCTAATAGTTACAGAGTGCTTGGCAATGCCAGTTCCCATTCTAACTACTTCATAATTACACATTGAATCTGTGAAACACAGTTATAAGGAAGGTATTATTGTTATGTCTCACAGGGAAGGCAACTGAGGCAGTTTCATAGCTGGAAACATACAGAACCAAGTTTTGAACTAGGTAATCTACCTCCAGATCCAACACTCGTAACTAGTATGTGTACCACCTAACTAGCATATGTCTGCATAGATGAGTCCCCTCTTGTGCTCTCCATCTCATGAATTAGTCCTTCTTCACACTACATCTGGTTCTCAATGTCTGGAGACTTTATTCATCTGAGAAAATCCTAGTGTTTTGCATTAGTTACATCATGGGACAGTGTGACCTTATGGCACAAATCAGGAAGATCCTCCCAGGAATTGGAGGAGAGCCAGGAAAGGATGGGAGGAAGGGTAGTAAAATAAAATATCTGAAGAAGGAAGCAGTTACTAACGTCACTGGAGAGGAGATGAGAATCCCTTCCTCTCCCCAGACAATACAACTACTGCCCCAGGCTCGCGGACATACACCTGTGTGCACGCACTCACATGCATACTTTTATGCTCAATTATTCCAGCAGAAGGACAGGAAAGGGCTGCCAGAAATGACATTGGTTATTAGCTAAGAACCTTGGGTAAACATGTCTAACAGTTGTGCTTTTGGAATAGGGTAAAGCATTGGGGGCTGGGCAACCTGAAGGATTCCTGGGGCTCAGAGAACACCTTCCCCAAGGACAGATGCTGAGAAGACACTAAGCTGCTCTGTAGGACTGGCTCAGTGAACATGCTCTAAGTATATCTTTGTGGACAGCCTCTTGGACTCCCATTCTGGAACTTTCCTAAGGCAGGCTCAATAGTGACATCCAGAAGTAGCCTCATTCCTCCTTGACTCTGCTTATCCTGCAGGACCCTCTCCACCTTCTGAACCAGCAGGCTACCTGACAATGGAGTTTAGTCTCCAGTTTCTTAGGTTTTGACTGCTCTGCATAAAAGGCACAGTTCTGGTGAGCTCTCATTTCCTCAAGAATAAGCTAGCTGAACAGTAACCAAAGCCTTCTCATAATGCCTCTCCCATTGTTTCACCACCCTGTGTTTTTAGAATCTGTTCTTCTCACACCATCATTTTGGAAATTGGCACCTGCTCTTCTTACTCTTCTTATTTTTATAGGCACACGGTCTCATAGGCGTCACTTGTGTGACCCAGTTTTCTCATCTGTAAAATGAAGATAATACTGCCCTGTATATCTCCTAGAAGTTTTTGAGAACCTGATAAGAAAGTTCTGAATGCTCTGGTCAAGTACAAAACAATACTGTCTGTGCTAAAAGACACTTCTACTTCATTCACCAGGCTATAAGCTTTCATCTACCTGCTGGTTCCTTTCCTCATCCAGCAAAGTACTTTGCACATAGCACATACTCAGTAAAAGCATGCCTTATGAATTCAGTATATGACTGGGAACATAGTATTTTAGGACTGCAAATGACTGCTAAGTCTCTGTTACCATATTATGCTTCACACTCCAATCCTTAGACTAGGTCTTTGCCATAGTTCCTAAGAGCACCATTGAGTGACACCAAATGAAGCCAATGACACTCAGTTGTTTTTAAAGGGATACAGTGAGAGTATGTATATGCTGGGCCATAAGGAGATTGGATCAAGGCAAAGTTTCTTCCCTGCATTAAAGACAAGGAGGTGGGGGTGAGGGCAATACCTAAAACCAAAACTGTGATGTTAAAGGATGATTGGGGAATAGTAGAAAATATACTATTCTTTTGTTTCTGGTTCTCTTTTGTCTCTGGTTCTTTGCTCATTACATACCATTTCAGATCTAGTCAATGAAAGCACAGTGAAAGAAGAAACCTGAGAAGAACCATTTCACTCCAGCAGCAGGCAGATGGTCTGAGACTCAAGAAGGGGAAAATGATCAAAGACTCATAGAACTGGATAGGACCTTTGAACCACCTCCACTTTATAGTTGAGGCCCAGAAACCTGAGGTAATTCATTCAAAGTCACAGAACCAGGACAGGACACTGCCATGACTAGAACCCGAGCGGTCCAACACACAGACCAGGGTACATGTTATTCTCTAGCCTCCCACCCAGAGGAATGGTTACTTATTGTTTTATATCCCCTAGTCAATTTGATGTTCACATCAGTTCCAGAACAAGGATTATCATTCCCATTTTATACCAAAGGAAACAGGTCAAGAGGGATTTTTGTATTAATGGCCACACATATTAGTAGCAAGACCAAGGAGTATAACCTGATACTCCTTCCAGCACAACTTCATGGCTAAGAGCAATGTAGCTGAAGTCACATATACCTGAGTTTGAATTTCAGCCCTACAGTTTGCTATCCGTGAGACTTTGGGGGGAGTTTCCTATCCTCATTGAGGTTTAGTGTTCTCAGCAATCAGTTGCAGTGATGGTGAACCTTTCAGAGCTTTCAATGATACAAACAGCCTATGGCAGCACGTGTGCTATAGGTTCACAACCACTGAATTAGAGAATGATAATAGTACTGACATCCCTGAGCTGCTGTGAGCATTAAGTAAAACAAAGAATATAGAGTTCCTGGCATGGTTGGAGGCACACAGTAAGTACTGTCAGTAATTCTTTCTTTCTTTCTTCATCCTCCCAACCTCAGTGCCTCTCTCTTCAGAAAGAACTCAGTGGGAGGAGGAAGGGGAGAAATTAACAACAAATGCTGAGGAGTGAGCTTTGAAACACATAACCAGCATCATTTTCCTATCAGCTCTACCTTCCCCTCTCCCTCCCTCATCCCACCAAGGACAATGAACAAAAGAGTATCCTGGGAGGATTGGCACTTCCCATGCCATTTGTGTTGCTGGGCAGGCAGCCTGCAAAATCTTCAAATATAAATTTTTTAAAAATCAGCAAATCCCAGTTGCCTGACCTTGGAGACAAAGAGACAGACAGGTAGACAACAGATGTAGACAAATGAGCCAGGAGGACTGAGGGCCCCACAGCTTGGGAGTGGGGGAGGAGGTAGAAGCAAAGATGAAAGCAAAGAGATAAATCTGCATAAATACTAATACTCATCACATGATGGAGCCTCTTTTCCCCCAAACAGTCAGGCAACTTTGTGGCCTAGTAGGACCAGGCCTGTACATCTCTTAGTACCACTAAAACCAAGGTCAATGTCAAGTGCTGACACTGGCTCATGAGAATCCTAGCCAGCAAGATCTTGACTGAGACGAAACGAAAAGGAAGTAACAAGCAATTGTTCTTTCTCAGAAGCCCTTTATTCTCATGGCCCATATACTTCTCTGCTCCTTTCCTATCTATACCACTTTTCCTGGTTTGCAGAAAACTGACCTGGCTGTGTCTTGGGGTGGCTACAAGGGAATGCTATGCCCTAGCAATGAAAAAGATCAAAGTTAGACTGGAAACTGGCATTCCTGTCTGATTGCTTCTTTGGTCATGATTCAAGTGTAACAGTTGATCTTTAAACCATGCCCATTGCTTTTCCCACTGCTTCTCTTAGGGCAGCAGGTCCCTAATCAGATAATAACCTTCTTCCAAATGAGCTAGGCTTGGTTAAACTGATCAGCATCCTTCAATCATGGCTGAAGCAGATGAAAGTAGGCTTTCTAGGCACTTACCTGCTAAAGACTCTTCAGCCTAGTGTTTGTGTTGTCTTCAAACAAACTGTATCTCTGGCTTTGAGTTCATTCCCTGTGTCCATATACAAGAAGCTCAGTTCCCTTAAACCAGTAGATAGGTGTCTTGGCCTTCAGATTCCTAAGCTATGTGGCCCGCTTCCCAGAGAAGCTAGGGGAATCTCTGACCTGCTATAGCACTGGCTCTCTCAGTACAGGAGGTAAATTTCCTCCTTTACCCCTGAATGAATAGGGAAGCTGGTCTCACTGGGACCAAGACAGTCACACCAGTACCTTACTGATTGAGTGAGTTTCTGTGGTCAAGTTCTCAGCACAAAGATGGGAAGTATTTGGGTCATGAGAGTTCTGCCCTCATAAACAGATTAATGCTGTTATAAAAGGGGCTTGTGGGAGTTGGTTTACTGTCTCTTGCCCTGCTGCCTTCTGCCTTGTGAAAATACCGCATCCCACCTTTATGGAGCATGCAGCAAACAAGACATCATCTCAAAATCAGAGACTGAACATGATGTCACCTGAATCTTGAACTTCTTAGCCTCTAGAATTGTAAGAAAGCTTTTTATAAATTACCCATTTTGTGGTGTTCTGTTACAGCAGTACAAAATGGAGTAAGACACCAGGTGTTTGGCTTCTGGGCTCTTAATATTCCCTGTTCACTACCACTGCCTTGTACAAGAAGAAAAAGGGGAAAGCAGATAAAAAGCGAAGTTACAATTATTGAGCAAATATCGGTTACCAGAAATTGTCTTGAGAACTTTCTTATATTGTGTTCCATTTATTTTTATTTTCTTTTTATACTTGAATTGATTGGAATTCTATTAGAGTCACATTTTCACCATCAGTTCATGCATGATCCACTTCATTTTATTTTATTTCATTCAATTTTCTTTCCCTCTTTGTCACACTTCCCAGGCTTGTTTCCTTTCCTGATAAGCATTCACTCTGTTTTTCTTGCATAAATAGTATTGCTCAGTATTAGTCTGTACATCTTTTTCTCTTTCATGTAATCTGATAAATATAGAGAGCTAGTTCTATTGCTATCTATGGACTTACTGTGTTTCATTTTAACTATGGCATAGTATTCCATGATTTGCATGTGTCATATTTTGTTTCATTTAGCCACTATCCTGTTAATGCTTATGTAGGATTGTTTCTAGTTCTGACCTATTACTGCAAAATTTTGCAACAAATACATTAATGCAAGACACCTGTGTGCCTGTAAGAGCAGTTCTTGGGACATGTATATACTTTGAAGCAGAATTTCTCTGTCATACAGTACATACAAATTCAAATCTTTAAAAAACACTTTCAGATTCCTCTCTAAAATGGTTGGATCCATTAGCATAATCCTTAGCACCATGCGAGGATCCCTATCTTCCTAGTTGTTACCAACTCATCAGTTTATTCTTTTGAAATGTTTTGCCAGTTTGATATGCAAAAAATAGTAACTTTTTGCTCCTTCAATTTGTCTTTCCTTGATTGTAATGAGTTTGAATAGCTCTTCAGATGATTATTATCTATTTATGGGTGCTTCTTGTTCTGTAATTTGCTTATTTATATATTTATGTTTTTTAATCAGGTTTCTTATCTCTTTCTTGCCCTAAATATTGCAGATATTCATCTTTTTGCCCATATATTTCACAAATACTTTTCCTAATCTGTCACTTTTCTCTTTTTTGTCCTCAGTAGAAAAGAAATCTTTTCTTTTAATGGGCAAAAATCAAATTCATCTACTAATAATTTTACAGTTTGCCTTTCATATTTAAATCTTCAATACTTTGAGAGTTTATTTTTTATATAACACGAGATAAACATTTAATCTTATTTCTCTACATAATAGACCACTTGCCCCACTTTCATCATATTATGCCAATTATACCTAACATGGCCCCTTCCTGTGGCTCTCAGTTCATGAGCAGTAAGTTGAGACATTCACTGAGCTATGACTGTGTTCAGAGCCCTGAGGAGAGATTCTAGTGGGGTTTATGATGCAGAGCCTCCCTTCAGGAAATGTGCCATCTAGCTGTTAAAATATTATATTGATAAAAGAAAAAGATTTGAGAGTATACACAAAGCCATAAATAGGTTAGGATTCTAAAGACTTGGGGAGCAAAGAATACAAATTCAGAGAATTAAAAGTGACTAAGTACCTAGGCTGAGGTGAATGTAAAGGCTAGACTAGCATTACAGGGATGCTACCTGATAGCACAAATAAAAATGCAGATAAGAGATACTGAATCTTCAGCATGCCCCATGACCTGGCATTGCTGGTGAACTCAAGTTTCTTCCTCTATTACTCCTCAGCCCCAGGGTACCAATTAAGAAGGAAGTAAAGTCACTTTTGACTATATTCCAAGGTATGCAGCCCCCACAAAATCTCCCTGAATCAGCTGTCTTCCTTCATAGACCTGGGTTGAAATGAAAACAATTTACAAAACAATAGTAGCAATAACAACAATTATTATTATAATAACTTCACAGCCCTACTAGGGCCCACATTTCTCTATTAATATGCTCAACATTGGTCACCAAATGGAAGGAAAGTAGCTGATCAGAGAGATTTCATAGACTGAATGCCTGGACTCCAGTCAAAAAAGACCTCACCGTGTGAGATAGATAGGATATAAGTTCCATAACAAGTTGCCTCACTTTTTCTAGAGGCCTCCCTTCAGCCTAAACTCTTAACTTTCAGTTTATGCCTTTCCTATTCTGTGGCCAGAAAAGAAAAACTATAAATGCTTCAGAAAGCTTCAATGCCCCCAACCCCCAGCAGTCCTTCCTTGCACCATGCTATAAAGGCATAACATCTTGTATTCCAAACCCGACCTCTCAGGTGTCTACATTGCAAAGTATGCACCAATTATCATCATCAGGGAAGCCTGTATTTAGTGTAACCTACATTGGGAGCTGATTTTGCTCCTAGCGATCTCTCCTAGTAATCTCATTCTGCTTTAGTGACTTGAGATTCTGGAGGGGTGGGTAGGAAGGGACCAGAAGAAAAGAAGAGGTTGGAGAAGAAAAGCAAACAGAACTCATGAAAAAAAAAACAAACAAAAAAAAAAAACAACCAAACAAACAAAAATAACTGAAGCTCCCAGCTTCTTAATCCTCCCAGGGCCTATTCCTCACCATGGCAACCAGTAAGCCTCCAGGCCTCCTCAGTCCTCAATCCAGTTGTTAGTGAAAGGTGGAGGCTGACTGCTTTTCCTAGAATAATTTCAGTACTGGGCAAATTAAACTGATCTTAAGGGGATACAGAACTTGAAAGAAGGAATTGGTAGAGAGAGGTAAGGCAAGACTGAAATGAGAAATGCAAGACTGAAAAGAAGAACGCCACGTTGCCATTAGGCTAAGTCTTTCAGAACTCTATTGCAAAGGTGAGAGACTCATATGTTAACTTGTATTAACCCTCAAGAGTCTTGGTGAAGACTGATCCTTCCTACTCTCTTCCCCGATTCTGTCAGGCAAGATTACAGTCTAAGGGAAGCTGCAGCATGTGTAGGTATTAATCAGATCTTTGCAACACAGAGCGATTTGTTCCTTCTTTAGCCAAAAGCAAGAAGAGGAGGCAGATAGTAAAAGTTGGAAAGGTACCTAATTTCACCTCACCCAGAAGGGAGCTGGTCATTGATGGGGGCATCACTTTCCAAAGAAACAGGAAGTGCCCCCCTCAGGAAAGATGCAAGTCAACTCAACTTCTCTGACCTACAATCCTGCTTCACCAGGTCTTCCCCAATGATGCCATTGCCAGAGTCCTTGTTTACTCCTGTCTGATCACTACAAGGCAGTGACCACCATGAATGGACAGCCATCTGCCATGGGGAGCAGCACTTCAGGTCTTCTCACAAACTGTCTTAACTCCCACTGGATACCATTTTGGTAATTATCTTTCCTAAAAGACTGAGACTAAAACTGGGTTTGGGACTGGAGCCTGATTCACTGACCCACACAATGCTCTGGGCCTTGACTTAGAAATCATATACAAAGCTAGTCCCTCTATATTGGCTCTACATCACAGAGGTATGGATGAATTCTTAGGTTCTTTTGTAAATTCATGCTTTAATGAGGAAAGGAAAGGCATTGAGTTGGAGAGGAAGAATTTAGGGGAGATCTTAGGAGTTTTACTCATGTGCACACCTGGTAAAGGGTAACTTGTTCATCTTGTTTTCCTACTGGACTTGGTTTCCCAATTTTTGAAATAGATACAATTTGTCCTTAAAAGCACAACTTTACTTCTTTTGCATTTTCCCTTGTGCCTGATACTATCAGTATACTCTTCCCCACTGCCCTACAAAGTAGCCGAGTTCTAGAGTCTGACAAAATAACCACCTCCCCTTTAGCCTAGGCTTACAGGATCTTGATGACAGAAATATTAATTTCTGAGCTGGGATGGAATCTTGCCTTTTCTCGCTCACAATTTACTCAGAATCACTAGACTAACTACCATGAGGGCAGGAGATTTTGCTCAACACTATGTCTCCACAATACTTCTTGGCACACAATAGTCACTGAGATTTTTTTTTTAACTAAACCTACTGTGTGTATAATCTCAGAGTTTGTTAATCACATAAAACAATAAAAGCATATAAAGCTCCTATTTGTTAAACAACTACTATACACCAGGTCACGTGTTAATAGATCATATGCACAATCTAATTTAAAACTTAGGGCAACCCTGAGAGATAGCAACTATTATTAATTTCATTCTACAGATGAGAATGATGAGTCTCAAGGACACTAATTTTTCCAAACTCACATAGTTAACAAATGGCAGAGCCTGATGCTAAACTCAGATCACTCAGACTCCAAATTCTCCCTCTGCTATACGTCTGGAGATATGAAAGTGCCACTGAGACTAAGGTCACTATTTCGCTTCCTGAAAATCAGTTAAGTTTGCACAGATACAGCTCCTTAAGCATATTCTTTGCTCACAACATTGACATATTAGTTTTCCAAAGGGACCTAGGTGAGGGCTTGTGGGTTGGTGAGTACACCTTTCTACTTGTAAATATCCCTGATATAAGTACAACATTTTTATAGTGTACAAAATCATATGAAGTGCTGTTAGCTATTACCCATTTTGCAGATAAGAACACTGAGGCTCGGAAAGGTTATACCAATTGTCTAGGATGATTCAGTCAAACAGTAATAAAGCTGGTGCTAGATTCTAGTATACCACATTCTAGAATATCAACTTCCAAGCACCCGGATCCCATTGCATATAAAGCATTAGAAACCTTGCTTTATGTAATATGTTAATTCCCACTAAGAGACTGGGATGAGCTAGGGCAACAGTGATGTGTCTCCTATTCTCAACTGAGAAGAAGCCTTACATCTTCCATTATGTGAGAATGAGAACTATATCTCCTCACAGGAAAGGCTCTTGTGTGCCTTACCCTCAAGTATGCTGTCTAAGAATTACCGTGCACACTATGGCTGCCCACTGCCAACAGTGGAAGGATATATGCTCATATGCAGTACAAGTTGGCAAGTAGTATCTGTGCTTTTCCCCCCTTAACACCTAAATGAGTGTAACAACGCAAGTTATTCTTTCTTTCCTGTATTATTACCTTTCTTTCCTGTACTGTAGTCTGCACTATTACCTCTGGTAGTACTCTTAATCATTTTGAAAGTCCAATTAATAAAGAAAACAGGCCACTACTCTTAGATATGGCAATATTACTTTTTGCAAAGGTACTGGTCATAAAGGGATCACTGGTTCACGGGCAAAAGGCACTAAATTACTGAGGGTTTTACTCCAGCATAAGTAGGTTTAACTCCTGAGTGGCAAAGAGGTTTTAACAAGGATCCCTCAGAGTTCTGCTAGTGATCACCGTGTGGGCTGCCTCCTGCTGCTGACATCTTCTGTCATCACGCACCCCTCTCACCATTCCTCTCATGATAACATGTAGTGGCTGTCTGGCTCTCCCACTGTCAAAGGACACTTCTTGAAAGAATAGCAGCTCCTTGACTTCCTTCACTGAATTATTCATACTTGCTGTGTAGGCATGACAAACTTCTCATTAAAAGCCTGGGGTGGGACTGACCTAACTGGCACAGTCCCCAAAGCTAGACAGAGGTCTAGAATGACAGGCATGGGAGCTGCCTGCAAAGGGCATGTGAGGGGCAGGCCTGAGCCCAGAGCCTCAGGACAGGGGACAGAACCTCTACAGTCTCATAGGCACTGAAAGACCAGAGTAGTTATCTGGACTGTCATCCTCCTCCAAAGCTGTGGTCCAACCCCAGAAAGTTTACTCCTTCCATTGCTTCCCAGTCTTAGGACCTTCTTAGTGCTGAGTAGTCAGAGAAAATCCAGTCATGAAACTGAAGAGACCTCAGCCTTCTGTCTGAGCCACTGTGACTCTGCATGACTGGCACTATGGGACAAGTTAGCCCTAATTGTAGCTAGAGGGCCCAGAGCCACATAGGGAGGAGATCCTGAAGGGGGAGAGGAGATGGAGCTGCTGGTGCTAGCTCTGCCAGTAAAAGGCTGGCAGGACCAGGGCACTGTCAGTGTTCCCATCACTGGAGTCCTCCCTGCAGGAAGAAGGTAACCCTCCAGAATATGGGCTGTAGGCCCAGACTGTGGGATCCACATCTCAGTTGTGCCTCCTCTAGGGTGTCAGAGAATGACCACAACATTTAGCCTGCCAAAGTTTCAGTCTTATCTCTAAAACAGGAACAACAATATTGCGTACCTCAAAAGACTGCCTAAAACATATGTAAAACTGCCAACAGTTGGCCCAAATGAATAGTAAACATTGAGTATTGGTCTCATCAGACGCCCTTGTTTTCCCAAACCTTGAGCTACTGAGCAGTGCACTTTTAGGCCTGTTCTTCTGGTAGAACATGACATTTTCTTGCAGTTTTCCTGAGACACCCCTTCAGAATATATGCAGATCCATACCTGAACTGTAAGATTTCATACAAATGCACATGAGGCCGCTCATGTCCTAGGCAACCTTAGAAACTGCCTTAGAGGACAGTGTTTCCACCACTTACCCAGCCTCTGCATGCAGCAAGTGCAGACAAGGACTGAAGACTCCATCAGGGAGGCAGGAAAGCTAGGGAGCAAGGTCAAGAGGAGACAGAACCAGGGGCTCGCCTTCCCCTGGCCTTGGGTATCCAGCTAGCCAGCTGGAGACGTGGCCCTTCCCCTGGCCACTTACCCAAGACCTGGCTGCTTTGGCTTTGATGTTGGCTGTGCACTTTGGGAGTGACTCAAGATCCTGCCTAAACATTGCAACCTATGGGGATGGGGCCCAGTCCCTCGCTTTGTCCCCTCTCAAGCCATCAGTGGTTGTTCTGGCCTGAATGTTTTTGAAATTCCTGTGTTGAAACCCAGACCTCCATGACCCACCATGATGCCATTTGAAGATGGGACACTTGAAAGGTAATTAGGTTCAAATGAGGTCATGAGTGTGGGGACCTCGCAGTGGGTCCCCATAACAAGCAGAAGGGACTAGAGTACTTGCACTCATATTCTCTCTGTCTCTGTCTCTATCTCTGTCTCTGTCTCTGTCTCTCTGTCTCTCTCTCTCTCTCTCTCTCTCTCTCTCTCTCTCTCTCTCTCTCTCTCTGTTGGAAACAGTGAGCTGCTAGGCATCTGTCAGCAAGAAGATGAGGGACTCACCAGCACCCAATAATACTCACATCCTGGTTCTCAGGTGTGATAAACTCTAGAAGTGTAAGGAAAACTTTTGCTGTGCTAGTGTTACTAGAAAGCCTGCCAACTGAGCACTTAGCACTGGCCCCATGGAGGCACTGTCACTCAGCCACCATCAGATAGGGGTGGGCACCAGCACCTCCCATCCATTCTTTCATTCGTGCACTCATTCAACAGTACTTAGCCACTATGTACCCTGCACCCAACCCTGTGCTAGATGCTTTAGGGTGCACAGCAATGAGATGAGCAGACCCAGCCTCCACCTTGTGGGAGTTCAAGTCTAGTAGGGAGGGATATCTATCAAGAACCATTCACAGGAATGTGAGATTACAAATTGTGAGAAACACAACCAAATAAAGAAATTGAGTGTTGTGAGTACCTGATGTGGTTGTCTAGGAGGCGAGGAAAGAACTCAATGGTGGTGGTGTTTAAGTTTCAACCCCAAGAATGAAAAAACAGCAGCCAGGCTGTGATGCAGGAGAGATTGGTGCAGGTAGAGGTGAGGTTCATCCCTGTCAGAAGTGGGTTCCCATTCCCAGGCCTAGACATTTGGAAACCCCTTTTGTCTTGGCAGGGCCACACGGGCCACAAGTGTCACAGTCACTAGGAAGACTTGAGGAGGTATTGGTGCCTGGGCTGCACTGCCCTAGAGTCTGTGATTAAGCACATATGGGTGGGAGCCACTCAAGGATTTGCTTTTTTCTCAAGGCTCCCGTGTGGTTCTGATGTTGCATAAAGTTGGACATTTTCTTTACTTACTACATACAGGTTGTGGAAGATGAGTTGGTGGCAAAATCCTCAGTAGTAAACCAGAGCCTATGTGTTGGACCCTGAGTTAAAAGTGCCCTTCTCATATAAGCCATCTTTACTCTATGCACATAATTTTTCCAGATATCAGGCTCTGAAGAGTGTGGGTCTTCTTCAGCTTGAAATTTTTGAGCATTTTTCTTTAGGTAGATTCATGATACTGGTATGCCTTGTACCTTCCCAGTTTCCACATCAGAAGTTCCCAGGAAAACCATCAGTTCTGAGATAACCAGGATTATTGATCACCTTAGTTTCTCAGAGAAATGTGCATTTGGAATCACCCATCTCCCTGTGGCCAAGATGCTCTGCACCTGCTGATGTCCCCTTCTCTTTCAAGCACAAAGAGGTACACAGAGGCTTCTGCCTCCAGCTCCCAGTATGTACTCTCTCTTTTCCCATTTTCTTCCTAGACAGGTATAATATCAAAAAGGTGTTGTGACAACAACCTAGTGGGTCCCAGAGCATAATCAAAGTCCCGGAGGTGAAATCACAAATACTTTACCAAAGGCTAAGCCCTGGTCTCAGAAACTATCAGCTGGCAGATTCACAGGGTAATAGAAAAGAAGACATACAGCATCACCATGGCAACCAGCTTCCTAAGGTCCCCAGTACCTGCTCGTTTCTACATAACATTTCTCCAAATATGGATATTTCTTACTTTCTTCTTTTTCTTTTCAATAAGCATTCTAATTTTATTTTCCCTCATTTGTGCTTAATGTTCCAGGAGTAATTTAGTTTCTCCTCAACAGTACCAGCCCTTTCTCATCTCTTCTAAACCTTTTCTTTCTGTCTTCTTATCTTTGTTTTTCCCTAGTATCTCTCCTCTGTTTTTCCCCGCTGTCCCCATACTTTCTTGTCTTC
Organism: Dasyprocta punctata; assembly: GCA_004363535.1. Taxonomy (NCBI): domain Eukaryota; kingdom Metazoa; phylum Chordata; class Mammalia; order Rodentia; family Dasyproctidae; genus Dasyprocta; species Dasyprocta punctata. Next base: position 78,051 of record RJWM01004394.1, on the reverse strand, counting down.
CTTCCCCCCACCAGTATTTATCTCTTTTTGAAGAGCTAAGACCTCATCCTGGATGCTCCAGCAGGTGGAATTTGGTTTTTTTTGTTGTTGTTTTTTGGTTTTTGTACCAGGGATTGAACTCACAACCTTGCGCTGCCAAGCAGGCACTTACACCACTGAGCTAAATCCCCAGCCCTATTTTTTGAGACAGGGTCTCACTATGCAGTTCAGGTTGGCCTTGAACTCACTTTGTAGCCCAGGCTGGCCTCAAACTCACAGTGATCCTCCTGCCTCAGCCTCCTGAGTGCTGGGATTAAGGGCATGAGCCACCACGCCCAGCTCAGCAGGTGCAGTTCTAATGACCTAATAAGCATGGCTCTTCACTTTGGACATGCTCTACTGCCTACACCCTCTGTTCTGGTATCCCTTTCACTCACAAGCTGGGTGACACAGTGCATTTATCATTTATTCCACAGAGCAAATGAAGGTAAAGAAAAGGTCTGGTGTCAAAAATAATAATAGTAATCATTCATTAAATGCTATGTGCCTGGCCCCACTCTAGAGCTTTATGTGTAATATCACATTTAGTTTTCATGACATCATTAATGACATAAGTATTATGTGTTATCACACTCAACAAATAGGAAAGCAGAGACTTAGGCCAACTAAGACTTTGTAAGTTGTAGAGCAAGATTTAATCACAGTCAATCATACTCCCAAAACTTTTTATACAGATTTAATGCAATTCCTATTAAAATAACATTAGGATACCTCACAGATCTAGAGAAAACATTCCTAAAATTCATTTAGAAACAGAAGAGACCTAGAATAACAAAGACAATCCTGGGTAACAAAGGCAAGGCATGCGGCATCACAATCCCCGACTTGAAATAATACTACAAACCTACTGTGATAAAATCAGCATGGTACTGCAAAAAAAGCATACCTGAGGATCAGTGGAACAGTTCAGAAGATGTAGACACAACTGCAGCACGTTCAGTCATGTTATCTTTGATAAAGGGGCCAAAAATTTTCACTGGAAGAAAGATAGCCTCTTTAATAAGTGGTGCTGGAAAAATTGGCTTTCCACATGCAGAAGACTAAAACTAAACACATGTCTACCATCATGCACTAAACTAAAGTCAAAACAGATCAAAGATTTAAATCTAAAAACAGAAACACTAAATCTACTGGAAGAAAAGATAGGTAGAAATCTGAATACATAAGGATAGGCAGAGAGTTCATGAACAAAACGCAAACCGCATGAGAAGTACTTCAATGAATCAACAACTGGGATCTCATCTTATTAAAAAGTTTTGCACATCAAAAGAAATCACAAGCAGAGTGAAAAGAAAACCCACAGGATGGGAAAAAATTTTAGTCAACTGTCCCTCAGATAAAGGACTTCTACCTAGAAAGTATGAACAATTGAAAAAACTCAGACCCTCCAAATTCAAAAACCCAATCCAAAACTGGGCATCTGAGATGAACGCGCACTTCTCAGATGAAGAAGTATAAATGGCACATAAATACATGAAAAAATGTTCAATGTCATTGGGCATTTAAGCAATACAAATTAAAACAACACTGAGACTCCATCTCACTCTGGAAAGAATGGCTATCATCGGTAAATCAAGCAATAAAAATTGCTGGCAGTGCTGTGGGGGGAAAGGAACCCTGTTCCACTGTTGGTGGGAATGTAGACTGGTACAACCACTGTGGAAATCAGTGTGGAGATTCCTCAAAAAACTAGGGTTGGAGGTCCCATTTGATCCAGCTATCCCCATTCTGGGTATTTTCTCAGAAGAACTAAAAACATACCACAGCAATACATGCACACTCATGTTTACAGCACCACAATTTGTAATAGCTAAATCTTGGAAACAACCCAAATGCCCATCAGCTGAGGAATGCATGAAAAAAGATGTGGTATTTTTATATGATGGAGTACTACTCAGCTATAAAGAAGGACATTCTCGAGGCTTTCATAGGTAAATGGATGCAATTTGAGACCATACTCATAAGTGAAATAAGTCAGACACACATGTGTAAACATTGTATTGTCTGCTAGTGTAAAAAACTGAAAGAGCAAATAAGATCCAAAATGCACAATGGATATTGTGAAAGTGAAAGGGGAAGAAACTGTTCAAAAGGAAAGAACAACTGGATGAGGGAAAGGAGAAAAGGAAGAAGGGAAAAGATTATATAATTATATATACATATATATGTATATATATACAAGATAGATAAGTATACTACTAATCTCTGTTAATTCATCAAAAAGAATGGTTTGTGCTTTCATTGTTTGATCATTTTTTCATGCCTATGCCTTGTAATCTGAGCAACCACTTTGATGATAAGAATATGTAATATATTAACCATTGTTAATCTCCTATTATGTTGATTTGAAATTCTGTATCATTATTTTTATTCTTTTTTGTTTTAAAATTTTTAAAAATTAAATAAAAAATTAAATAAACGCAGCAGTTTATCTTGCCCATTTATGACTACTTTCGAAACAGATTTCAGGAGGAAGATCTGCCATGACTCACTGAATGAGAAGAATGGGGCTCAGGAAAGCCCTATGCTCAGCATTATATAAAGTGTGTTTGATCAGTAAAGAGGCCCTTGCCAAAGCACATACACATGTGCATATGCACATGTATCTTCTGCTTGAGTCCACATGAGTAGTGGAGCAGAAAGTGGAATGAAGGGGTGGAGAAGTTCTCACTGTGAGCCTCTTTTCTATTCAGACATTCATCCAACTCACATTTAGTCGACATTTTTTTTTTTGTGGCACCGGTGATCAAACTCACACCCTCATACCTGCTAGACAGGCACTTAAGCCGCTGAACCAAATTCCTGGCCCCAGCTTTTTTGAGACAAGTTCGCACTATGTAGCTCAGGCCGGCCTTGTGCTTGCATTGTAGCCCAAACTGGCCTCGAACTCACAACGCTCCTCCTACCTCAGCCTCCCGAGTGCTGGGATTAAAGGTATGTGCCACCATGCCTGGCTAATTAGCCAACATTTCTTATAAGAGTCTCTGTTCAGCTTATCCAGAGCGCTTGTGTTATTGAAGAGAAACTGCTGGGAGTAAATAACCTTGTCTATGAAGCCTAGCTCTTCATTTGCTTACTCTGAGCCTGATTCTGGAAATAATACTTATGAATTGACCAAAAAATATATCCACAGAAGTAGTGAATGTGATGCCTGACACAGAGGGGTCAAGTTTGTAGAAGCAAAACATTCCTACATGGTAAAGTTTCATTAACACAAATAGGAAGTGCTAAATTTTTCCAGAGGTAAGATAATTATGGAGCTACTGAGCCCAGTTTCCCTAGGGTGGGTTCTTAAGGCTGGGGGACCCAAGGATGTCCACACCATGCATCTTTTTGTCTCCTGTAGAAGGTAGTCTGTGCGTTCCAGATCATTTACCTCTTGTGCTAAAAATGGAGATTCAGCTCTTAATAAATAAAGCACAGCATTTGATTCTAAACAAGTCTTCCAGGCTAATGAGGTCACTGGGTAAAATAAGATGCTAGGACAACATTATTGTCATTATATTGAGACAGTGCTCAAGTTTACAAGTGGAAGTGGTTCCACCAAAGAGAGAGTAAAGAAAGGGTTTGATTAAGGGGCAGAATGCCAAAAATAATTGCCCAGAAAACTGACCATTTCTATTTCTCTCACTTACCCTCTTCTCCTTTTTCTCTGCTCAGCTCCGTTTCTTGGAGAATGAGTTATTGAGTAAACAGTGAAAGAAACAACCTGAATGTGTATAATTTAGCTGACTGTGGCTTAATATACAGAGACTTTCTTGACCCTACTGCTGAACCTTTACTGCAAAGTGACAACTTGGAAAGACTAGATTGCCGAGCCTGTGCCCCACCAGGAAGAGTTCATGGCTACAAGGTGCATTGCAGAGTATAGGTGTGCACAGGTATGTCTTGTGGTAAAGGGAATAGGGGGAATATTACAGTGCATAAAGCAAAGGACCAGTTTAGACTTTTGGTGAAAGACAGCAATGTGACAGCTTGCTTGGGATCCAAGCTCTACACCAAGTCTCTGGATAACATTGAGCCTTTCATTTCACTCTTCTGGTCCCTACTAGAGCCTTCAGAAGGAGGAGCTTATACGTGATGTATAATATACAATCATTTCTATATCTTGGTGGTTTTACATGAAATGTTGAGAGATATGGGGAATTCTAGCCTTTCTTCTTCTGGCCCATTCAAGCCTCTCCTCTCAAATTTCAGTTCTCTATCAATTCCTTACAAAATCAATACGTTCCAGGTACTAAGTAGGAGCCATAAGTTACTTTTAAATCACCTAAGAGGATAGTCAAGGCTGCTGCCATCTCTGCTCATTGTAGAAGTAGGCCAAGATACAGAGCACGGTTCAAAAGAATTGGCGTCAAAGGGCAGGAGGCTGTGGAGCAAAACAGAAGTAAGGCCTTTATTTAAAAAGAAAAACCACCTCCCCAAATCAAACTGTGTTCATTTCATGTGTGATTAGTGTGATGGCTAAAAGGATTCCCTCACTGGGATGAAGATGATTTCATTACTAACCACAGCAAAGTTTGATTTGGAAAGAGGTATTGATAACTATCCACTATCCTTTAATCTCAAGGAAATTTAAGGATCTAGTTTGTTCTCACTTGATTGTACATAGTTAGTTGGAGCTTACCTGATATTTTCTCCTGAGTTGGTGGCCAGCTTGTTTGATCTTTGGGGAAATGGCCTATTCCTGGAAAAACTCCATGGAACACAGGGTACAGAAAGTTCCATTTATTCCTATAAAAGCTTCCAGAGTATCCTTTGATTCCTACAAAACCAAGATACTTGTCCCTTCTCCACTTTGTACTCATCTCCTGAGACTAGGGGGAGCTGCACAGTAGAAATCAAGTCTTACAATGAACTAATCATTCTGTACTTCTTATTATCCTTTTCTTCTTTAAATGAAGAGATCAACTTTGACCCTTTCTGTGTATCAGGAGACCTCAATTCACATCTAGAAGATGACACTCTGAACATGCTGGCTAGCAGAGGTTCAAGTAGGTACAGAGCAGTTGAGAAGGCAGAGATTGAGTATGAAATTGGACATAGGACAGGCACTGAACTATTTCCTGACCACTTACTAAAACAAAAACGAAAACAAAAACAAAAGAATATTCCTATCATTTCTGTTCTAGTCTACCTTGATTTTTACCGACTTATAAACATGATATGGTTGTGTCTGGGAAAGAGAAGGTAAGATGAGAGTGGAAATACAAGATGGCAAGTAGAGAAAACAGAGATAATACAGGGTATGGGTCTTCCTTTTCCCATCTGTAAAATGGATCTAAGAAGCACCAATAGTACCAGATCAGGTTGAAACTAGAAATTCAGCATGCTGAAATGGATCAAATATATGTTCTGCATCCCATCAATTTATAACAAATCATCTTCCCTAATTCTGACAATTTAAATACTTTCCAATGCCAGAAATTTCTCTCTCATAGTAACTAGAATGCCTTTCCAGTTTCCACAGGGATTGGATAATTTCCCTAGGGCAAAGACGTAAGGAGGGCCTTTTGGGGTCATTAGAATCTGTGGCAGACTCAGTTCTACACCAGCATTCAGTCAACACAATCAATATGAGCTAAGACTCCCAAGGCACTGACCTTTTCAGCACTGATTAATAGCTTCTCCCAGATTTGGTCTCTGATAAGGGCTCATCTCTAACTTTCTGCTCTGACTGCAGCTGATCTTGAATGCTTGCTGCTTGATCTTGAATGGAACCACAACAAACTTTTTGCCAGAATCCGAGCTACTAAAAAAAAAAAAAAAAGGCCACCTCAAATTCTCTCCCTTAAGTAACTCAGGATGAACTGAGCTCCCCTGCTTTCACTCCAGTTTCCTCTTGGATGCTTCGCTGATGTGCTAAAATATCCACCCCTACCCTTTCAATCTTCTAATGGTCTACTCCATTCTACCATGTCATGGACCTGATTCTGTATATGGAGGAAACATAGCCTCTCAAGTACTTTTGCTTAAGTGGTAAAAATGAGCATATTTCTTGGCTCTGTGCTACTGCTTGCCTTAAAATGTTAAGGCTTCAGCATCCTATTTGTCTCTCTGAAACTGGACCACAATTGAGGCTAGTTGTACTGGGTTTGCAGTTGTGAAATAACATCTGACTTTGACTCAGCAGTGAACACAATGCTGTGGGAAGTGAGGGGATTATAGAACACGTGGGATGTAATGTATGGCATAAAGGCAATGTGAAGGTTGCAGAAAGCATCTGACGATGGGCAGAAGAGAGAAGTCACATTTCTCAAAGCAACACTCCATGTCCGATGATGATGTTGCTGACAGTGCCAGAGTGAGTGGGAGCAAAAGCTGATGTATGTGATCAGCTGAGATTTGGCGTAGGCTGTTGTCTGATTAGCATCTCTGGTGACCTTTTAGGAGTACCTGTCATTGATTAGAATTTGTCACTTTTAGCCATATGCAGCATAACTTAACAAAACGAAATCCACATCCTTCCATACAAAAAGAAGTGGTTCAGTTGGGCACCATACATAAAGATTACAATTATTCTGGGTATGTGACTGGCTAGAAGGGCTTCATTGGTACAATACATGTGGAAGTCACAGTCACAAATCAAAAGGACTACTCATCACAGCACGGTGTTTTCAACCACAGTCACACTCTTGGACAATAATTGCTAGCAGCATGGGCATCACCTTTAGATTATGAAGGCGAGTCTTGTTCTCTGTTTGTGTTTGTCTACAGTAAAACATATGAGAATACTCAGACGATGAACCCTATAGCAGTGCAAGTTTAGGTTAATGCATTGTTCATAATATTAAAGTTATAATTCTAGGCATACAAAGTTTTCAGAGTTAACTATATCTATATTATTAGTATAGTTAATACAAATTCAGCTTTTCACCTAATTCTATGTTACTTTTCACTTGAGTATCCAGTGTCCTACTGCAGCAAATTTTGAATTTATTCAAGTTAAAACCAAAAAAGAAAAAAACAGAAGAGAAGACAGGAGACTAGGCAGACAGAAAGATGAACTAAAAAAAATGGAAATGAATAGAGAAAAGGAATGAGAAAGAGACAGAAGGAGAATCATAAATAATTGGAGACCACTTAGAGAAGACCCAAAGCTAAGAGTGATGCTAATCTCACCTAACTCTACAGTGAAGAAGGTGTTTATTAGCAGTTGCAGAAAAATATGCATGCACCATCAGAGATAATCATGATTCAACCTTATGTATTCTGTAGATTTGGATTATTGGAGGATAAACTTTTTGAGAGGGTATAGATTCTGTGATGGATAGAAATGAAACTCATTTCTGACTGCTGAAAACTATTATGTTTTCTAGGTCATGTAATAAATGCCTTGCTCATATGTTGTGAGAGACACTCAAGTCCTGCTGGTGACAACCCATGCAGAAGTCTTCTTTGAGAAGGAAATAAGTACATTACAAACCTGCTAGAATATAAGCTAACTGAGGCCTTGACTTCTGCTCTGTTCACTATTGTATCGCTGGCACCTAGAACAACAAACATTTTGTTTTCACTTACTACATATTTGTTGAATATATACATGCATGAATTAGTGGAAATTAGATCCATTCCACACAGTAAATACTTACTCATTTTTCCAATTCCTCTTGCTTTTGTTATATAAGGGCTCAACATGGATTATCACAACCCCCAAATGAGTGAAATAAGATATTCATGAGCGTGATAACAATCAAAACCAATTTATCTTTGAAGAGAGACATGACATGGTCCTACCATCCCCAAACAAGATCATTGCAGAGTTACGAGACCAAGAGATGAGGAGACACAGTGCACACTCTGTGAAAACCTTGATAAAAATATTCTTCACAGCTAGTGAATTGTTCTAAAGTGGCTAATGAGATAAGTGGTGATTCTGAGGGTCCAGCAGGGGAAAAATGATTCGTACATAGATACTAGTTGATACAACTTTCCTAACTGGATCCCTACTCCCCACTCTGTTGTGCTCTGGACATTGAACAAAGAAGCCAGCAACAAAGGCAGGGGCATTGCTCACAGGTATTGATACCTGGTTTGTCTTTGAGGAGGTGGAGGAGCTCAGTTAACCTCTCTACTGGCTCCCTCATTAAGACAACCCAGGTTTTGTCTGTAAAACGCAATACCCTGAAATATTCCATAAAAAGAATGAGGTCAAGTCTTTGAAACATCGAACTTGAACCAGTCACTCTCTAAAAGTCAAGACAATGTTGAATGCGTCTAACACATGTTTGATTTTGCTCTTTGTTACTCCAGCTGAGTCTTGGACTGTGAACCTGCCACCACCACTACTGCCCTCCTAAAACACTCTGCCCCAGCTTCTGAAGTCTAAGGCCCTAAAGAGCTTCCTACTTCTGCCACTAATAGTCTGGAGCACCAGAAGTTGAACTTTCACTTTCAAGTAAACTGTCATGTATTTAGAAGTTGAAAATGGCCCTGAAAAGAAAAATTCACATAGCAAAAAGTTGCACCCTTGTTCCTTAGAAGTCCAACTGATAGGCCCCAGTCATCATAGGCAAACATTTTTTAAAGGTATCTGTCTTATTTCAAAACCCCTTCAACTTCTTTACCCAGTGATTTTGAGCTAAATCTCTTAGAGATTCCTCAGATTAGGGACATGGCCTGCCTTTTGAGGTGCCCCTTAGCCTACTTTCTACTTCAATAAGTGATAGACAGTATAGGGACTATGCCATCTGGGTAATCAAAGTTGGATCCGGGGAGCTATGCCAAGTGATTCTCCAACTTTGTCCTTCAAAAATCCTACTTTGTCCTTCAAAAATCCTACTTTGTCCACAGGTGTGGTGGCGCATGCCTTTAATCCCAGCACTCAGGAGGCTGAGGCAGGAGGATCGTTGTGAGTTCGAAACCAGCCTGGGCTGCAAAGTGAGTTCAAGGCCAGCCTGAACTGCACAGTGAGACCCTGTCTCAAAAAATAGGGCCAGGGATTTAGCTCAGTGGCTTGTGAGTTCAATCCCCAGTACAAAAAAAAATGCAACCCTAAAGTTGGACCCACTGGGATACCCCTGCATGCCCTGAGGAAGAAAGATCACAAATTCCAGGCCAGCCTGGAATTAGCAAGACCTTATTTCAAAATTAAAAAATAAAAGGGATGAGGATATATTCAGTGATACAGCACTTGTGTAGCATGTGCAAAGTCCTGGGTTCAGTCCCCAATACTACAAAAACAATAAAAAAATTCAACCCTAGAAGTTACTGAATTTACAGATAATGTCCATCCCAACCCAGACATACTGTTAGTCAGATAAAGTGTTCAGGAAGCCTGCTTGTTAGCAGGGTGTAGTTGCAATTTTCCTTGCATAGGGCTGAAACATGCTTTCCTAGAAATATTTATAAAAATGTGTTTAATCTACTTTTAGCAGCTCAGTAGCTTTTCATGACAAAATAACGTATTTCATCCTGAAAAACATGCTGCCTATTGTTGCTTCTATACCACCTCAGCACTGCAGTGAAGCCAGTTTTTAGACCAGCAAGGCATCCAATTGCCAAATAGGAAATGGTATAGTAGATTTTGGTATATGGAGATTCATACACACTATACTTTGACAGAGAAGAGAAAAAGGTTATACGACAAAGTTGTAGATAGCATTATACCCTTCTATAGCAGAAGGTGCTCAGTTTAACTTCAGAGATTGTGGGTCTTCCTGCTAATGCAGGAAACTCTTTGAGGCATGTCAGCTCCTAGCAGCAACTTACCTAGTTCTTTGTCCCCTTTCCTCCCTTCTTCAGCTAAACAGTTTGCTCTTAGTAGTACCCTAGGAAAATTGTTATATCTTCCCATACCAGCCAGATATTTGCTCACTGCTGCAGCCTGTCACAAGAAGGGATCTGTCTTCCCAGGATGCTGACCCTGCCACGCTCTCAGCACTCAAGGATTTCACAGAGCACAAAGGACGTGAGACCTGAGATAATGGACCAGTCCCCACAGACCTACCCTTTCCATTACCCAAGAATTTCAGATGACTTTTAGCCACAGACCCAAGGGGCAAGGGAATAAATACTGCTTCCTCATTTCTCTTTATTACTGATACCTCAGGGTGCTCTTCAAATTTACCATTCTTCTTTGACAGAGGGATGCAGAGGCAGTGAGCTTAGGGAAGTGTCAGTGGATGCTGGAATGCATCTATTAACAAATGTTCCTTAACTGCCTTTAGTGTACTGGCGATTTGGTAGACAATGTGTCTCTTCTCTCAGGGAGCTCTTAACATAGTAGAGGAGAGACACATGTAAGCTGGCAACTGTGGTAGAGTGTGATTGTGCTAAGAAGAGAGAAGAAAAGGGTCCTGGGAAAATGGAACATGGAGTCTTTTAACTCTGACCTGAAGGTGGTGAGGGGAGTTCAAGAAGTATTCCTTGGCAAAATACCCAGAACTGGAAAGACAGAATAGTCAACTCTAGACACATAAGTGGAATGAGCAGAGTAACCAAGTCATGCAGGGTCTTGAAGCGCAGCCTGAGAGCAATGGGCAACTGTTGAGGCAGGGGAAGTGACATGATCAAGGTTGTCAGAGAGGAGATGTTACACAGAGGAGACAGTGCACCTCTCAGCACCTGGGCTTGAGCTCTGCCCTGAGAAGTTCTGTAAGGCTTGGTTCCTTCCCAGAGCGGGTAAGGATTGTGATGCATAAAGGAGACAAGGAGGAAGGGTAAGGAGGTAAAGGTGCAGCCAAAGATGTCTCTAGGATAATTAGTATTTTGCTTCCATGGGCCACATAGGCATTAGTTAAGGCTTGTAATATTCTCAGCCCCCAAACTTCAGCTCACTCATCAATATTTCAGCAAGTAGAGGCTGGGGATATAGCTCAGTGGCACAGTGCCTGCTTGGCAAACATGAGGTTGTGAGTTTGATTCCTGGTACCAGGTGAAAAAAAAAAGAATATTTCAGTAAGTATTCTTGAAACGTCTCTTCTTTCCTTTTCACTATGGTTTGAAAATTCCTCTTCCTTAGTAACATAGCGAAAAATGACATGCTGCACAAATTCCACATGTTGATACCTTCTTATTAATCTTTCTATGTAGCCAGTGGGCTCCCAAATAATAGTTTTCAATCCTCACAAACCCCTCTCAGGCAAGGTTGGGAAAGTCCCAGCCACTTTAGGACTAATCCATGCAAAGTGGCACTCACCTCTCCCCCTCACCCCAGTACACACTCAAATTCAGGACAACTGGTGGGAGAATTTCACTGAAGAACTGAAAACTTTTGGCTTCTCACTGCCATAATTTAGGAGAGAGTGGGAGACTAAAGATATAGGGGAGCTAAAGAGAAAACAGAGGAGCCGGGCACGATGGTGTATGCCTGTAATCTCAGCACTTCGGAGACTGAGGCAGGAGGATTGACACAAATTTGAGGCCAGCGTGGGCTACATAGTGAGTTCAAGGCCAGCCTGAACTACAGAGCATGAGACCCTGTCTCAGAAAAACCAGAGAGAGAGAGAGAGAGAGAGAGAGAGAGAGAGAGAGAGAGAGAGAGAGAGAGAAAGTGATGGAGAGAAGAGAGAGAAACAGACACAGGGTGAGACACAGAAAAGAAACAGAGAGACCGAGGCTAAGGACGAATGAAGGAAAACTTCAACGGGAGATGGAGGAACAGAGAAGGAGAGGAGAAAAAAAGAGGGCAGAAGAGTCACTCAGTCCCAGAACTGTTTAGATGATGCACAGGGAAGTTTGAGGAAGAGTCAGACAGGAAAATAAACAGAGCTGGCAAAGCACCTTGATACCATAAGCAAATGTGCAGAAGGGAAAGGAGGATACCACCGGCTTCCTCTCTCCTCCATTTATGGCTGCAGCATCTAGGTCCCTGTTCCTTCACCCCACAGTTCCTCTGAAGCCAGCAACTACTGTTGGATCCCAATCTTGCTCTGTTCTGTCTCTGCTCAGGATAGCAGTCTCTTCTCATGAGCAGGGCTGAGAAAGGGTATGGAGGAAAAAGGATTTTGAGAACTACAAAGGGCCCCAAGTTCCCCAGAGATGAACTGAGGGAGGGAAGCATTTAGGAAAAAGAATGCACAACTCTGAGGATGAAGGGAATTGGAGGCAAGCAGACAGACAGACTGACAGGCAGCCTGACCACATAGAAGAAGGGCTTCAAAGTTTTTCTACATCATCTATCCTCTGTGCCTCCATCCAGAGGGTGGGGAAAAGCTGTCCCTGCTCTCAGCCTTCTTCTTGCTTTTCCTCCTGAACCTGAAGCTGTCAGTTTAAGAAAAACCAGTGGCTCTGCCTAACTCCTATGAGGTCTTTTTCCTTCCTTATAACAATCATTAGGGTGGGGAAAAGCTGTCCCTGCTCTCAGCCTTCTTCTTGCTTTTCCTCCTGAACCTGAAGCTGTCAGTTTAAGAAAAACCAGTGGCTCTGCCTAACTCCTATGAGGTCTTTTTCCTTCCTTATAAAAATCATTAGGACTTTATTGTTGGGCCCCAGGTTGGCTCTAGGCTAGTAGGAAAGCTGCTCGTTGGGGGACAGCAGGACCGCCTACGTGCACTCCTCCAGCTGGAGAGTTGGAGGCTGGACAGAACACCTCAGGCTTTCCCCAAGCTGCAGCAGCAGCCCAAGCTCCTCCCTGGCACGTGGCATGCAGACAGGCTCTGAACCACACTCTAGCCGCTGGCGACTGTGCCTTTAAATTGCTGCTTTCAGAGGGCGCATCTAGGGGGAGGTGGGAGGGAAGGAAACATCTTTTTACTGGTCTCCCTCCTCCCTCCCTCTAAGACTCTCCAGGGTTTGGAGAGTGATTGCTGCCCAAAGAGAATCTTTTCTAGCTCCTTGGCGACAGGCCTTCTGCAGCCCAAGGCGAGCCTGAGCTGGAGCCGCTAGGGTTATCTGTGTCAGGATCATTTCCAGGGGAATAGTTCTGGCCCCTGACTGGTAAAGACAGGGCAGAGGAGAAGAAACAGAAGAAGAGAGAGGGCACAACTCCTAGCCCAGCCCCTTTGCTCACTGTGAATAGCCCAAGTTGGAGGAAGGCACTCTACTTTTGGCGATCCCGCAGGGATACCCCCTCTCACCTTGGCAGTCAGACTGAGAAAGGGCTCCAAGGTCCCCGTGGAATGACAACTCTTGTTCCTGCAACCCTCTCCTTCCTTCTCCTCTGGACCCTGCCAGGGCAGATCCTCCTCAGGTGAGCTGAGCAGGGGTGAGAAGGAGGTGCATGCAAACACTGGTGGGGGAAGGGGACTGCCAGGAGAGCTGGCACAGTTTCCTCTAAGTTTGCAGAAATAACTCAGTTTGGAGGGCTGCAGGGAAGGACACACTCTCCCACAGTCCGGACCCAGGAGTTTTCCACTGGAGATGTCAGGGACCCAGTGCTGTTGGGAAGGCTTATGCGTGGGTGACAGTTTTCTGGGCTTGGATAGGGGTAAGGATGGGTGCCTTGGGAAGGGGCTGGGTAGCTGAGCCCCAAAATGGAGGCCATCTGCCCTGTGCCCCAACTCTCCCTCCCTACCAGCTGGGCCACATACTGCTCATATCCCAAAAACTAAGAACAACATCTTTTCAGCTATCTGCTCAAGGAGTTTCAGGTAGCATGGGTTTGCCCCAAGACCACATCAGGATGGAGCTGTGCTACCCAAGCCTTAGTCTTCTGAAATCACCCTGCCTGTGCACACATGGCTGCTCGCTGTCCCTCAAGGGGCACTAAATGGCAATAAACTCCTGGGCTTGCAGCCAAGGAATTCTTTGGGCTCCTTGTAAATGTCCCCCAATCGTTCCTTTCTTATTAGACCAGGAGCCAGTCTAGGTTGACAGGTTGAGCAGAGCAGGAAAGATGACTACAGTTTGAGCTGAGCTGGTCATAAGAGGAGCGTGTTTTAAGGCAGAAAGAGTGAGTCTCACCACAGTATCCTCTTCCTCTTCTCAATCGAAGGAGTACTCCAGAGCTCTTGTCTCTGAAGAGCTTCCTGTCCCACTGCTTGTGGGTTCACTGACTGACTTTCAGGTAAAGATGCAGAGCAGGACAGTAAAAAGAAGTTTAAAGTGGGAAATAACAGCTCCTGTGTTGACAGAAGAATACAGACTAAAGGGAGCACCCAGCCAGGCCTTGATGGCTCTCCTGGAGGAGAGACTGAGCCAAGGGCCAAGCCGCAGTGGCACCATTTCCACTTGGGCTTAGGGAATGAAGGCAATTAGAGCAAGAAGGGCCCTTAGAGAATCTTGAGTCCAACTCATTTATTGTATGTATGGAAACTAAACAGGGGGAATGACCGGTCCAAGGTTGCTCAGGTACCTAGTTGAACCAGAGTTTTCCCCTCACCCAACCCCAGGGCTTTGCATAAGAAAGAACATCAGTTCTGGGTTCTCCTATGTTCTTCCAGTGTTTGGAACTTTCCAGGAATGAAAAAGGAAGAAATGGTTGTACACAGTGACTCCAGTCACAGGTCCTCAGACAAGGTTCCCCAGAAGAAGGGGCTACATAATAGGAAGCTGAAGACAGCTGAACCTACAGTCTGACTCAGAGTCCTACTACTGGGACTAGTGGGAGAGGTGACCTGAGAGTGGGGCTAAAGACAATGGAGAGGTCTGGTTTCTCCATGTAGAGGGCCATGTGATCTCCCATCAGGCAGGTGGCAGGTGGCCAATAGCAGGAGCAGCACCTGGCTAGTATGGATGTACTGTGGTGAAACTACAAACTTCTGCTTGGTCCAACTTCCTCAGATCTTCACAGATGGTTTAGGCCACCTGCTCTTATCACACTTTCTGAGGTCCAGGGTGGCCTCTGTGCCTAGTGTAGGGGCTTCCTCTTGCTTAGGAAATTCAAGGAGGCAGGACTCAAAGAGGTCATAGTGAGACTGCCATTGGTCTTCTCCTACTCTGGTTCTTTGGCTGCTCACCCTGGGCTGCTCGCATCACATACTGTGCTAGGTAGATTCAGTCTTGAAGTAAATAACTCAGGGTTTAAATTTTGGCTTTACCATTTACTGGCTATATAATCATGAAGTCATTTTACTTCACTGATCCACAGTCTCCTCAACTACATACAGTCAATTTTTCCAAATCCATGCATTCCACATCTTTGGATTCAACCAACTATAGATCAAGAATATATATATATATATATATATATATATATATATATATATATTTTAAAGCATTGCTAAGCTGAGCATTATAATGCATGTGTATAATCCAGTTACTTAGAAGACAGGCAGGATGACTGCAAGTTTGAGGCCAGCCTGGGAAACTCAGTGAGATCTTGTCTCAAAATAAAATTTTAAAAGTGCTGGAGGTGTAGCTCAGTGACAGGGCACTTACCTAGCATGTGCAAAACCCTGAATTCAATCTCCAACACCATAAAACAAAATTGCACCTATGCTAAATATCTACATACTTTTTCTTGCCATTATTCCCTAAATGATACAATATAACAACTATTTGTATAATCTTTACATTGTGTATGTTCTAAGTAGTCCACAGATGATTTCAGTACATGGGAGGATGTATGTAGGTTATATGCAAATACTATCCTATTTTATATAAGATACTTGAGCATCCATGAATTTTGGTATACATATAGGGGCCCTAGAATCAATCTTACCAGAACAACTGTAACAGGGATAATCAGGACCAAGGTGAGTAATAAATAAGATAAGCTATGTGAAGTGTTTAGTATGATGCTTTTCATTATTCTATTAGTTACTGCTTAATCCATAGACTTTCTGAGAAAGAAAGGGCCACTAATTCAAAGGAAACCAGGACCCACAAAGATAGCAGTCACTATGCTATCCAGCCCCACAGTGCAGCAACAGCCATGGCAATGATGGAGCAGGTTATCATGCTTAACACAGTTACGACAGCAGGATAGAGTGGGACGAAGAAGTCCAGGAGTCCAGCCTGGGCTTAGTCCTGAGCTCTGTTCCTTCTGCCAAAGCT
This sequence comes from Dasyprocta punctata, assembly GCA_004363535.1. NCBI lineage: Eukaryota > Metazoa > Chordata > Mammalia > Rodentia > Dasyproctidae > Dasyprocta > Dasyprocta punctata. The sequence goes on along the minus strand of RJWM01004394.1, from coordinate 62,133 downwards.
TTGTTGAGCTCCTGGTCCCTGGTCTATCTGTTAGCTGGTAAGCTAGTAAGCAGACATGTGGAAGGAACTTTGCCACTCTTAGAGGAAACCTTGTCAGGGAAGAAGGCAGCTGGTTTCCAGGCCAGGCCAAATCATACTGACACCTGCCTCATAATCAAGCCATTATCAGGGAAAAGATGGGAGTTAATATTCTCAGTATTATGTGCCTACTGGGAGATTCTTGCATGTCCACAGAGACCTGCTTCCTTAGATAGTTGAGTTCACCTGCCTGCAGTGGCCACAGCCCAGAGCTAAATCACATCTCAACAGATAGCTTCCTGCTACACATGCCAGGAACCGAGCCTCTCTCTTTTCAGAAGCTGGATTCTTGATTCTGAGGAGTCTCACATGAAGTCAAGCAATTAACATCAACTCTCAGGGATGCAATTTGTTCTTGAGCCCTTCCCATCCTTGGCTATGAGGCTAGGACACGTGAACAATCCATTACAATGAAATGCCACTTTTGGAGTGCTTGTTTTTGGTGGGATTCTTCTAAAGCACCTTCAGGAAGAGAACACTAGATGAAACCTCAGCACAATATTTTAAGTCCTAACACTGCCACTCACTAGTTCTGAGATTTTGTACAAATCATTCATTTTTAAATCTCAGCTTTTCATCTGTAAAATGGAAATAACAGTCTTCACTTCCATTTTACTGAGAATTGTGAGACTAAAAAGATATAATCTATGTGAAAGTCCTTACCTAGGATAATTGGTGAGTTACCGTGTTAGCTTATGGCACTTTTGTTTGTCCTCATTTTGCACATTGGCACCCAGAGGGTCATTCTCTCTTATCCTACTGCCTGATGCAGAGACCAGCCAGAGGTGGATGGGGATGAGAATGGAGAGAGTCTGTGATACATTCAGAATACAACTGGTTTCAGACCTCTTTACCTCTCCTGTCCAGGGCGGCTTTTGCAAAGGAGGATGTCAAATCTGGGACCAAGGATTTCCAGCCCATGTCTCCCTCTGATTTCCTAGACAAGCTTATGGGGCGAACATCTGGATATGATGCCAGGATTCGGCCCAATTTTAAAGGTAAGAAACATTCATCTCCCATAGACCTTGCCCTTTTAGCAGCATACTATCCAGTCCCGCTCCTGTAGCCTGCCCTGATGAAGGAGTCTGGAGGTCCAGGGCTAGTTCTTACATCTCCTTGTGGCCCATGGGTCTGTGTAGCTGGCACTGTCTTCTCCCAGCAGTGCCCTCATGTAAAACTCAGGGAGGGAGTCCTGGAAACTGATCCCAGCTTCCTGGAATGCCCTGCCAGTGAGTTGTGATTTGCTACCCTTAGGCCCACCAGTGAACGTGACCTGCAACATCTTCATCAACAGTTTTGGCTCCGTCACTGAGACCACCATGGTAAGGGCTCTTCTATTTCCCCACTAATACTCCAGTGTGAATGAGGTAAGCTCATAAGACAGTAAGCATTTCCTCCCCCTGCTTCTCTCTTCTTCTTTCAAGGTTACAGCTAAAGTCATAGGCTATCTAAAGTTAGTAATGAGAACATTTTTCCCTAGTTCCAGACTTCTATTGTTAAAGACAGACTAGTTTGAGTACCAGAGATCAAATGTGTAGTAGTTTGATGCAGAGAATAGACTTTGGAATCAGAGAAACCTGGGTTCAAATTCTGACTCTATCACCTAACAGTTGTATTGGGCAGATTTACTTGAATCTCCTTTGGTCTCAGTTTCTCATCTGTAAAATGGAGATCATGATGACTCTATTCTCACAATACTGATGTGAGATTTAAATGAGATACAATAAACCACTTAGCAGAGCTGGCACACAGTTGGTGCTTAAATAGATGGCTTTTCCCTTCCCATGTTTGCTATATCAGCCCAAGGTAGGCTCCTTTTTCAGCAGAAAATTACTACTCCACACATGCCTTCTAGAATTTCCTCCTCACTGCCCTCTTACTCATGGAGACTTGCTGGACCCCTGGTAATAGCATTATCTGTGATGGACCCATCTCTGAACCTTCCCAGGACTACCGAGTAAATGTCTTCTTGAGGCAGCAGTGGAATGACCCACGCCTGGCCTACCAAGAATATCCCGATGACTCACTAGACCTTGATCCCTCCATGCTGGACTCTATCTGGAAGCCCGATCTGTTCTTTGCTAATGAGAAAGGTGCCAACTTCCATGAGGTGACCACAGACAACAAGTTGCTGCGCATCTTCAAGAATGGGAACGTGCTCTACAGCATCAGGTGCACCTGGTGGATGACCAAAGTTTATGTCAAAACAAAGAAGCCAAATGGAGGCCAAAGGGTGGGAAGAGGGTACCCAGTGCAGTAAGCTGATGTCATTTTTTCCTTACTGTTCTTACCAGATTGACTCTCATTTTGTCCTGCCCAATGGACCTCAAGAACTTCCCCATGGACATCCAGACCTGCACAATGCAACTGGAAAGCTGTAAGCGTCTGTAGGGTCACAGAACAAGTCCTGGAAAAACAGCTAGTTAACTCCATCTCTTGACACTCTAGACGGGAGAAGGGTTACTCAGAGCAGGGAGGGACTCATCCAAGCACACACAGTTAATTCTTGGCGGAGATGAGAGTAAAAGCCAAAGTTTCCGGACACCCAACCTAGTGTGTCTTTCCATTCCCATATTATTTGCTAGTCTGGCTGTTTCACAGGGCTGAGGCATGGGAAGTACCAAATGTGCTTGTGCTGTCTGTAAGAGGTAATTTGAAGGGCTCCTCTCTCCAAGTTTATTTTCTCTCTTACAGTGCCTGAAGTAGTTTTGCCTTATTTCTCCTGAGTTAAGACATTAAAGATACCCATAAAAAGACACTGTTGGGTAGGGCAGGGAGATTATTTGAACTTTAATTTCCCATGAACACAGCTAAGCAATGTAGAGAAGTAAGAAATAACAGCTCCAAGCAGAGGACTGTGCCTAGAGAGAAGTCAGTCAAGGGCTCCTCTATGGCAGAGGTGTCAACCTATATGGACTGCCCAAAGTGCAGAGGAGCCAAAGGATGGCAAGCTTGGGCTATCACCTATTTCTGTTCCTTCTCCACCTCCTGGATGTGGTGACACTGCAAGATCAGGAGACATTCATAAGGTCTTCAGAAAAGAAGGCTTGTAAGACTGCTTTAGTATATAATAACAATGACACATAGAACATGTCCTGTGGTCATTTCCTTAAAGTTCATAAACCACTTTCACATCCAGGCTTCCATTATCCTTCACAACCCTTCAAAACAGCTTTGAGATAATAGTAGAGGAACTACTATTATCCCCATTTTACAGAAGGGGAAGTGACTTACCCATAGTAATACAGCTTCTTTGAGTCAAGGCCCTAAAGTGTATTCTCCAGCCTTGGTGATTCTGCTCCCATCTCTCCTGTGAATGTTTCCACATTCAGCATAAGCCTTTATGAACTGCTAGCTAACTTGGAGCCACTTGATATGTTCATATATTAACTCTCAGTTTGTCCCAATTTAAGGCCCTGGCTAGGAGTCTGTGGTATTTGCATTGTCCCATGCATGACTGCCAGGATATAAATAACTCTGTCTTCCCTGAGGTGAAGAGACAGAATCCCTGGCTCTGAGGCTGATTCAGCTCTAGACATGTGGTCAGTACACATGCTTACTCCTTTGGGGTTTAGATATATTTCCTGCTGGGGTCCTTGACATCTTTCCAACCCTCTTGGCTTACCTTCTAGGTCTATTAGAATAATTTCTTTTTAAAATCTTTCTTAAGCCTGTAAACTGGGTAGAAAATGAGTCTGGAGTCATTTCTCTTAGGATAGGTTCATTAGACAATTGACCAAGCACCCTCTTCAGAAGTTTCCCTTTCCAGGATGAGCATGCAGCCCCTAAACCCCCGGCCTTACTGCTTATCTGTTTTCTTCTGCCAGTTCTAACTCTATCTCTACCACCACCCAACACCCACACTCTGCAGCTCTCTGCCATCTCTGTCATTTGCAGTTGGCTACACCATGAATGACCTCGTGTTTGAGTGGCTGAAAGATGCTCCAGCTGTCCAAGTAGCTGAGGGGCTGACTCTGCCCCAGTTTATCTTGCGGGATGAAAAGGATCTAGGCTATTGTACCAAGAACTACAACACAGGTAAGAACCAAGCTCTTTACTGGCTTTGAGGCACAGAAGGGCCTCTAGATAGGAGCAGAAGGAACAAGGCAGCCATCCTCTGTTAGTCCTAACCTAGGCAAGATAAGATGCTACATGCTTCATACACTTTATCTCATAACTTATGACAATAGTGATTATCAACACCATTTTTCAGAAAGACAGCATCCAGGTTCCAAGAGGTTAAGTCAGTTGTCCAAGTCAACTCCATAGCCCATGTTCTTGTCACTTTCACATTCTGCAGAGAAAACAGCCCTGCACAATGAGTCGCAGAAGCCCCACTCTTCCTCGGGCCAAATTTGTTTGAGAGGTGACAAATTCACTTCTGAGAGTAGTAAATGGCTATGCTGAACTGGGAAGGAGCAGGCCTAAAGGCAATAGCCAGCTTACCATCTGTACCTCACACTGCTACCAGTGTCCCACTCTTCTGAACTGGCCTGTTTTCCCAACCTGAAACCTGGGTCAGCAAGTGGAGGAAGGCTGCTTTTCCACCCTGAGCACCTGCCCTCTGCAGCTTCTCTAAGAGTTGTTAGTACCTCTTTATCCCCAGTAATTGGACTGTGAGGAGGTGGGACACTGAGATAAAGGCAGCAGCCTAAAGAGGAAGAGAGATCCTGAGTCTCTCCTGTGGTGTGCTGATATACTCTGAGTTTTTCTTATGCATATATGTGGGGGTACAGGGGTGTGGAGAGTGGGTAGAGGGATAGTTCGTTGAGTTTAGAAAATGCAGATGGGGATATAAACTGGAATAACCTTATGGAAAGAAAGTTGACAATTTGTATGTAGGTCAGTGGTTTTCAAACTCTGTATGTAATATATGCCCCTTGGGAGTCTGTTAAAATGTTGATTCTACCTCTCAGAAAGTCTGACTACACATGCCAGGAGTGATGCCCATAAATTTGGATTTTAACAAACATCCTGATGATTCTGATGCAGGTGGTCTACGAAACATGGTACTGTGAGAAACTTTAGTCTAGAAGCTTCAATTTACCCCCTATTTTCTCCTATCCAGGAACTCCTCAGAATGTATAATAAATACAGTAAATATTCCAAACTATCACATTTACTTTAGATCCCAAGAGGGCTGCTGGGTCACAATTTACATTACAAAACTTAAAATTATTTCAAATATCTACCAGCAGGGTGGAGATTAAGTAAATTAGATAGTATTTTTCCTTGGTGCAAACATGTTCACATGGGTAAATACAAATGAAAAAAGGTAAGGCTCAAAGTTATATACACAGAATGATTATATTATGATAGAAGGATATACCAAAAATGTGCATTTAAAAATCCTGGAAGGAGGATTTCGTAGTTTCCTCATGATAGCCCACCCTTTGGCCTCTGGGGTGCTCTTTATCTTGCTTTATTATCTTTTACTAGGCCCAAGCTCACTCTGTAAAGCCAGTTTCTCCCCCATCTTTCACTTCCACTTTTTCAAATAAACTTTTTCATTGCTTAAAAAATCCTGGAAGGATATACTATCATTAAATATTTCTAAAGTAATATGATACAACAGGTTAGAGCAAAAACTTTAGAGTCAAATAAGCCCAAGTTTAAATTCTGGCTGCACCATTTACTATTTATGGGCCTTTGAGATACATAACTTAATCCTTAATCTCTTCATGCTTTAATACTCCTATTTTTAAAATGGGAGATCATGACATTATCTGCCTCAAAGAGTTGCTATAGGATTAAATGACATAAAGTATATAAGGTCAGGGCACTTAATAGAGATTTGACAAATGTAAGTTTGTGAATATTATTATTCCTTATTTCATTTTTTCTATATTAAGCAAGTATTAATTCTGTAGTTAAAACCAAAGCTTCAAAAAAAGGGAGGGAGGGAAAGAGGGAGGGGGAAAGGAAGGAAAGAAGGAAGGAAGGAAGGAAGGAAGGAAGGAAGGAGGGAAGGAAGGAAGGAAGGAAAAAAAAGATAATATGCATGCTTAGTAAAAGCAGGCCATAGCAAGAAGCCTGTGGTGGCATGAGGTGGGGTGTACTTGGAACAATAGGAGGTAATAGTGTCATACAGCATGTCAGAACCTTAATCAGGTACTGATAAAATCACTGGCCTCGCTGGGTGTGGTGGCGCATGCCCCCCACTCGGGAAGCTGAGGTAGGAGGAGTGTTGTGAGTTCGAGGCCGGCTTGGGCTACAAGGCAAGCGCAAGGCTGGCCTGAGCTACACAATGCGACCCTGACTCAAAAAACTAGGGCCGGGAGTTTGGCTCAGTGACTTAAGTGCCTGGCAGGCGCAAGGTTGTGAGTTCAATCCCTGGTGCCGCAAACAAACAAACAAACAAACACAAAAAAAATCACTGGCCTTGGGGAATTAGGTAGCCCTAATAAGAGTAAACCTAGACCAAAATAAAAATAACAATATACAGTCAACTCTCAATGTCCACAAGTTCTGCATCCAAGGAACTGGCCAACTATAGAACAAATCTATTCATGAAAATAATTGTACCCATGCTGAATATAAGCAGACTTTTTCCCTAGTAATTAATTTTTGTTTATTGTTTGTCTGTTGTGTTTGTGACAGGGTCTCACTATCGTTCATGGCTGGCCTTGAACTCTTCATCTTCCTGCCTCAGCCCCCCACATGCTGGGATTATAGGCATGTGCCACCACACCTGGCTGTAATTATTCCATAAATCATATAGTACAACAAGTATTCACACAGCATTAACATTTTGTTAGGTATTATAGTGTAGAGATTATTTAAAGTACACAAGAGGATGTTACATAAGTTATATGCAAACATTACCCCATTTTATATATGAGACTTGACCATCCAGATTTTGGTATTTGCAGAAGGGCCCTGCAACTGATCCCCCATTTTCTCTTTTATGTATGCCTCTGCTTCTGAGGGGAGCTGGGAACTACTGTTTTCTTAGCCTTAGAGCCATGGGAAGCAGGGTAAAGTGAAGATTGCTGACAGAGGAGGCAGAGCATTCATGCACGGGCCAGTGCACTTTTCATTGATGGAATAGAATGCTGTTTCCTAATGCTCTATAGGAACCCGCTGCCCACCGTCCAGAGCCAATCTCTGTTGGGAATTGTTTCCACATGTTTTCTATGTGACTGTGCTCACTTGTTTAAGACATAGCCAGTGTTTACCACAACACTGTTGCGAGAGAGCTTCTGGGGTACTAGTAAGAGCAAGCAAGGCTGCTAAAACCTGAGTGGGGTCTAATTGTACTGTTAATAATGATGTAACAATAATAACAGCTACCTATGTATTCAATACCTCAAATTTATTGTCTCCCTTAATTTTTTCAAGATCCCAGTGATGGAGTTGATGTTGTTATTACTGTTTTACAGGCAAGGAAACTGAGATTCAAAAGGCTTGGGTGTTTTGCTCAGTGACACACAGCTAATAAGTGGGAGGTTAGGATTCAAATTCAGACAGTCTTACTCTGGAGACCTCTTGCTCTTTATCTTTTTGCTGTGCTATTACTTATAGACCTGCTGGAAGCTAAAGTGCTGGGATAAAGAGGGAAAGTACTTTCTGGCTGCTCTGAGAGCTTTCTTAGTACATACATTCCACTACCTGGGGTCATGATGAAAGACATTTTTATTAACCTTGGTAAGGTACCCAAAGATCAGCCAACAGAGATAGGGCTGCCCTGGTCCTCCCCCTCAGGTTCAGCTGCCAACTGAGGACCTGAGGCCTCATACTTCACCTCTTTCCTTGCAGGGAAATTCACCTGCATCGAGGTAAAGTTTCATCTGGAACGGCAGATGGGCTACTATCTGATTCAGATGTACATCCCTAGCCTACTCATCGTCATCCTGTCCTGGGTCTCCTTCTGGATCAACATGGATGCTGCCCCTGCCCGTGTAGGCCTTGGCATCACCACTGTGCTCACCATGACAACCCAGAGCTCTGGCTCCCGGGCCTCTTTGCCTAAGGTGAAGAGACATGCAAGGGAACCTGCTTGCCACTGAGCTTCCCATTTCCCTCTCATCCCATGCTCCTTCCTGCTCACCATTTGCTTTAGATTTACAGCTGAGAAGAGCCACTGAGAAAGAGCAGGTGTTTGACATTCCCTCTTTCCCCACAACATACTGCTAAGAACATTGCCAACAATGCAGAAGCTAAACTTAAGGATGCTGTGTGGCTAGGGAATGAGTAGAGGCAATGCCTTACTTACTTTGATGTTCTCCGGGAAATGCTAGCATCTCCAAAATGAAAAGACCCTTATCAAATAGAAAGCCTTACTCCCTCATGCACAGATTAGAATATAGTCCAGAGAGGGAAAATGACCTTCTCAAGGCCACGTCCCACCAGAAATAACCAAAGAAATGTCAGGATTTTGAGCCAAGTTCTGTCCTCTTGCTATGTCAGAAATAAGATACTATTGCAAAGCACTCTAGATACAGTATCTATTCTTTGGGGATGCAAAAATTTTGAGATAGCAAATAGCAATTAAAGAAAGTAGACTCTGATCATCTGGACCTGGCGATGTTTTGATTATGCAGAAAGATTTGTGCTGATGAGACTAGTAACAGTTCTTCTGGCCTCAGGTCATGTGGGGAATTTGGAGGTTACTTCAAAGTCCTTAGAGTCAGCAAGGATGAAATCAGGGAGTGAGGCCATTAATTCATTCATTCAACGAATATTTATTGAGCATGTACTATGTACCAAACACTGTACTTAGTTATAGAGGAATAATGAGAAGCAAAGCAATTAGTTTCTTGTGAATCTCACAGTGGACATGCTTTCTCTTGCACTGATTTGTTTGGAACCAGGTCTCCATCTTTCGTTTATTGTTCCTAATAAGACTTTGTATTAGGAACTTAAGCAAGGGGTAGTCTGCAACATCCATGATGAATTTATGAACTTGCTATATGGGGGAAGTAGTGGTTAAATGTAGGAAAATAAGTCAGTCATATTTGGGTTTAAATCCTAGCCACATAGTGCCACCTTAGGTAAATTCTTTAACCTCTCAATTTCCTTGACTGTAACATGGGAATAAGAATGCTACCTCGGGCTGGGAGTTTGGCTCAGTGGCTTAAGCGCCTGTCTGGCAGGCGCAAGGGCGTGGGTTCAATCCCCAGTGTTGAAAAAAAAAAAATGCTACCTCAACCATAGGGTAATTATGAAAAATAAATAATGTAAAAATGTACAGGACAGTATTTGGTACATAATAACCACTCAATAAATATCATTATAATGATCAGGCATCAAAGTTGAGAATAATGAGTAGTGGATCTGGGACTAAAGCAGCTGGTATTGTTCCCAGTTATTCTTGATTTGGTGGGAAATTTTGAGGCATTCCAAATCCCTTTAGGGTGAAACAGTGACAAAGCCCAGATGAGGATCAAGTGTCCAAGGAGTTACAGATCACTTCCTGCAAGTATGTTTTATAGGTGGATGGGGATATTGATAAGGCTCTGATGAGGCAAGATTGATTTAGGTAGGGTTAGACAGACATGCGATGGCTGTGTTATGATAATGGCCTTGAATGGAAACCAGAGGCAGAAAGGTAATTTTGCACTAAGAACCCTATCCCAATTTATTGCCACTGCCATGTGAGGAGGGTGTTTCGTAACTCAGGGAGATAGAACGAGCAATTTATGCCTTCTTCTTGCCAAATGAACTTCCTTTTCTAGTATCCTCCTGTGAATTAGCACAATCTATCTGCCCCCAGGAATCACCTAGTTTCCTCATTTGGGAAAGAAATGGACTTTGTTGGGTGGTTATTTGTAACATTGGCATCTCCTCATCAGATTTTAATGATATTTTTGTGGCCTCTATGGTCAGTAAGCAAAATACCCAGGCATGTACTCCAAACTAAATATTATTAGCCAGCTCCACACAGCCAGAGGACTCAGTAAGCAAAGGAGATTCTGTTCACTCCAATCTGTGCAACATCTGGTTTGGTAGAAACCCCAAGGAAAGACAGGACCAAGCTAGGGTCTTTTGAAAGCTACATCAGTTCCATTCCCAATACTTTACTGTCTAGGATGAGAGTATCATGGGCTTGCTTTATAAGAGAACTCAAATGGGGTGGCTATTACCCATGTTCCCAGGAAACCACTCTTCTTTGCCCTTATAAGGGACCCCAAAGGTACTGATCAACCTCTCTTTGCCAGGCCCCTGATCTCCACAACTGCAAGCTCAAAGCAAAATGGAAGGGCTAAATGGAAATTTCGACCAGAGACTATTGGATAAGACCTAAAGTTGCAGCAGGGAGGAAAGACCTAATTCTCTCTAGATGCTATAAGTTCTTGAGACAGGTAGTGACAAGAAGGGTAGAGAGAAGAAGAATCCAGAACTGGCAAATACATTACTAAACCATCCATCTTTTCATTTATTCAAAGAATATTTACTATGTGTCAGGCACTTAGCTTGGTATTGGCAATAGAACAATGAGCAACATAGAGTCCCTGTCATGGAAGAGCTCACGGCCTAGTGGAGGGAATGGTCAGGTAGGTGATGGATACTAAGAAGGTATAGGTAGCCTTGGTACATATAGCAGGACAACCAATACAGACTGGGATGATCAGGGAAGGGGGAAGGCTTTCCAGAAAATGTGGCATCTAAAGAAGAAGCTGAAGGATAAGTAAAAATTATCCAACTAAAAGAGGAAAGGGGGAAGGGAGATTGGCTTCCTGGAAAACTTCTGAAGTAGCTCATCATCAGCAGGGTCATAGATTGTAAGGGGGCACGATAAGGCATGAAGTAGGCCAAGGCTAGATGTCATGGTAAGTGGAACATTGATTAGGTAATAAGGGTAATGGAGAAACATTTAAGGGTTGTAAACAGGGAATTAATATGTTCAGACTTCCATTTTGAAAATAAAACTCTGACTGCTGTTTGGAGAACAGACTAGAGGTGACAAGAACAGATGCTGGGAAACCATTCAGGAAACTGTTGCAGCCCTTTAAATGAAGTAGGATAGTGAGTAGACAGATTCTGGAGATGTTTTTAATGTATTAGTGACATATTAATCATTAACAAGGCTTTCTTCCTGGTCCTTAAATCATCCTTTCCATTGATGGTCCAATGCCCATTATGACTCTCTTGTTATTAGCTCATTGATCTTCACTTCATTGTTTGACATCCTTGGGGGCACAGTGGAACTGGGAGATTGAGCATAAAATAGGATGCTGTCTTAGCAGGTGGCAAAGTAGAGACACCAGGAGATGCCTAATCAAAGCTACCTATTAACCCACTACTATGCTTTTAATGGAATTGCCCTAAAAGAAGTAGAGCACGATTTCTCAATCTTAGCACTCCATGTACCATTTGGGGTGGATAATATGTGCGTGAGTGTGTGTGTGCATGTGTGTGTGTCTGTGTCTGTGTTGGAGGGAGAGGCTGTGCACTGTAGGACATTTAGCAGCATCCCTGTTTTATATATATGAAGTGCCAGTAGATACCACTATCCCAAAATCCTACAGTCAAAAATGTCTCAAAATATTGCCAAAATGCCCCTGGGGTAGGGCAAAGTTTTTCTCTGTTATGAACCACTAAGGTGGAGGGTAGTAACTGTTTACCAAGCATGTATGAGGCCCTAGGTTGGAGTTACAGCACTGAGAAAAAAATGACTAAGAATATTTATCCAGTGAAACTCTCTCCTTACCTAGGATCTGCAATACCACTCCCACCCCCGCCCAGCCTAGAAGAAACTATGAAAAATGTCATGTATCATGCATGCACCCTACTCCTACTAGAGAACCTTATATAGTAAGCTCAAAGTTATGCAGAGAGTCAATAAGGAAGGAAAGAATCTCATAAACCTGAGCGCTGTCCCTTCTTCCTGATCAATCTGTCTGCAACCCTGTTCCAGGAAAGGTCAGTGTTCAACCTTCACAAGGGAAGTGGGGAAAAAAACCCTACTTAATAGCTGCAAAAGCAGGTAGTGAGAGGAGGGTACTAAGGCCTAGATATGTGGATGTCAAGAGTGCCTTGCAATTAGTGAGCATCCTGATACTTAGTGGGTGGTATTCTTTCAGGATCACGCTCTGTTCTCCACTCTAGGGTGAGAGATGATGTCCCAGCTTACTGCTGAGTTTTATTACTAAACTGGGACTCTTGCAAGGAGCAGCAAGAAAAATCACGGAGTTAAGGGAAGAACAGAGGTGGAAAAAGAAAAGAAAGGAGCTCCTACTGTTAGTGAGGCTGTAGCCTATGTAAATGACAAAGGCACTGGATTGAGAACCCAGAACCTCCAAGTCCTACTGCCACCTTCTTACTTGGTAACCTTTAATAAGATTCTTTCTCTTTGAAGCCGGGCGTGGTGGCGCACGCCTTTAATCCCAGCACTCGGGAGGCTGAGGTAGGAGGAGCGTTGTGAGTTCAAGGCCAGCTTGGGCTACAACGCGAGCGCAAGGCCGGCCTGAGTTACACAGTGCGACCCTGCCTCAAGAAACTAGGGCTGCGAGTTTGGCTCAGTGGCTTAAGCACCTGTCTGGCAGGCGCGAAGTTGTGAGTTCAATCCTCAGTGCCAGAAAAAAAAAAAGATTCTTTCTCTTTGAGCCCTAAGTATCTTCATGTGTCTCAGGGGAAATCATGAACCCTACCCAATTGCTACCATGACTGTGAAGACCTGACGGAATAACAGAGAACAAACAAAGCAGTGTTATGATCATTGCTATTTATTGAAAGAAAAGTATCAGAAGAAGACGAGAATGAAAAGAATAATAAGAATTAGAAGCAGAAGGAGAAATGAAAGAAGAATAAAGGAAGAAAGGAGAAAAAGCATAGGGAAGAAAGGTAGATAGAAGTGGAGGGTGGAGAGTGCAGAGAGTTGAAGGATGATGGGTAGCCCGATCTTTATGACATGAGCTTTCAGATAGTGGGACAAATCACGGAAAGTTTCTTTTAAAATGAGAAAAAATTCAGGATAAAGCTGAATAATAGCAGGCAATCGATACGGGCTGGATATCCAGTCGACTGGCCATGGCAGGACTCCAAGAAGGCTGACTGCACTGTTGACTGATGTCACAGGTGTCCTATGTGAAGGCAATCGACATCTGGATGGCTGTGTGTCTGCTCTTTGTGTTCGCTGCCCTGCTGGAGTACGCTGCAGTCAATTTTGTCTCACGTCAGCATAAGGAATTCATACGACTTCGAAGAAGGCAGAGGCGCCAACGCATAGTGAGTATAATGGGGTGGGGGAGCTTCCCTTTTCCTTTGGACTACTTCTTCCCTACTAATCCTCCCACAAACCAGGACCCAACCCAAGGGTACAAGGACTTCAAGGAACCTCAAATTATAGTTCTAGGCTGATCACAATTAACTAAGTAGTTTAACCCCTTTAGCCCTATTTCCTTATCTCTCCAATGGGACATTAGCCCTTATGGGTGGGATAGGTGAGTGGTTAAGAGTGTGGGGTCTAGTGTCTGACACGTAGTAAGCACTGAAAATATGTTACCTAGTATTAGAACATTATCGAGTTCATTCATATGACATTGCTTTGATAAGTAGTAATTGTTGCATTTTGGTGTTTCCACATACAGAAGGAAGGTACCTTAATCTGTCATACACTAATGCGTGGCTAAGAATTCAAGTCAGACACTTGGGTGCCTTTCTAGGGAACAGTATAAGAGGATCCCCATAAGATGGAATTGAAAGACTTCTACTTGCCTCTTCTGGTTGTTGGATTTCTTGATCTTCATTGGGTACGTCAGAGTTGTTGGGGTTAAGCTGTTGTTCTTCCTCACTTTTGTTGGATAACCCCATTTCTTCTACAGTAAAGTGATCACCTGGGGAAATATAAGAGGAAGTATATCATCATGACAACAGAGGCAGTTTACTTACAGTTGCCTAGACAAAGGTGTTAGGTAAGTTGTCATGATAACAGACGTCTGAGCTACCCTCACAGAAGCAAGCCTCCAAGTATGAGCAAAGCAGAAAGCCTTTACTGAGCTACATACTAGTTGCTTAATCTTCAGAGATGCAGAGTTCTGATCTGTCTTGAGCTCTGACTCCATGTTTTCTTCCTAATCCAGAGGCTTTAAAACCAAAGGGGCAAGCACATAATGATCTCTGGGGGATAGAAAACCCATTTTTAAAATCCTGGCTCTACGGGCTGGGATGTAGTTCAGTGGCAGAGCACTTGCCTGGCATGCGCATAGGTCCTGGGTTAGATCCTTGGTACCACAGGGGAAAAATTCCTGGCTGTATCCTGTGTGAGCCACATCAGGACCTGAACTCTTCCTCTCCCTAAAATCCCATCTCCCACCTCAGTTGCTGCTGGACCACTTCTACATATGTCCACATTATATCCACATTAATAATATCTCACAAACAATCCATATGGTTTCATGTTCCTTTTAAGGTCCTTCTGTGGAGAGCAGGGCTGCTGTCTCATGTAGAGATTTATCGGAATTTATCAACTCTTGCTTTGCTTTAGTCCTTTAGTTGGGCCCGAGGTGGCAAGCCCTCTAGTGGATTTATCTACAACTGCATCTCTTTAAGTATTGAAAAATGAGTAGTCATTCTTTAAGAGATCTGTAAGATTTTCCTCTCCTATATTGAGAGTTGGGGAAAATATAGAGAATCGGCAGTGGGAAAGAGAAGTGGCTGCTCCCTTTTCTAAGCTAACCACCCCAATTTTTATTTTAGTTGAATAAAGTATGCCTGCAATTACCAAAATCTTGTCATTATAGGGATTTTGATCTTAGTGCCTTCTCAGTGCCTACCTTAGAATTGAAGAGCAGGCTCCAAATCTGTCCAAGATCCTTTTTCAGTTCAATTGCCTGTATAGATATCCCACTAATGAAAGACTACAGAGCTACTTCAGGATGACACTAGTCCCACCTCCTTCCCTACACTCACCCAACCCCCAACTGCCTGCAGCCTGTCACCTCCTGCTCATACATAGGTTGATCCTGAGCTCATAATGAAGCGCATCATAATCAGTGCTCAATTATTACAAAGTCATAACAGCAGTCTGAGCCTTGCTTAGGACCCTGGGGCTGCATGAAAATGGACTGAAGCTCATTATTAATGTGAATAAACCCTGAAATAAATCAAACCTCTGCCATTAATGATATCCCTTGTCCAGTCTCCTTAAAGCTGGGGCCATCTCAGTGAAACTACAACAGGAATCCTGGAGGCACCAAGGAGACTAAACAAGTTAATGTATAGTTCATCTATTACCTGAACCTCTCTCTGTGCCTCAGTGTTCTAGCTAGAGATGCAGAAGTCTTCAGTCTGAGAGGACCCCTTGGCATGGGTGTCAGCCGATTTTCAGGGAACCCTTAGCCAAGAGCAAGATAGGAGTCAGCTAGCTATTCAATCAGGCACAGGTTTAATCTTTTCTTTCTGTAACCTCTCCTTAACCACCCATCTATACTACGATGGCCTCCTTCTATGTCATTGCTTAAAATGGTTGCACTTTTTTTTTCTGTGTTCTTGTGTTTTGTCTTCCCAGCTGGTCTATAAAATTCACAGAATGAAGCTCTCTTTTGCATCACTTCAGCAGGGCCTTGACACCAGTCTCAAAACATAGCAGCTATGTAATGCAGCTTACCAGCTTTGACTGACTGGCGAGGGCTCTTTATCAGACTGGACAAAGAGAAAACCTTGCCATCATCAAGAGAAAAAAACATGAGAACTAGCAGAAACTTCAAAATACTGTCATATGTTCTTGGTGGCTTGGTCCCAGAACCCTATTCACCTTTCTCCATCTTTTATCTAGCTCTTTCTCTCATTTCTAATTTCTTCCTGTCACTCTCACTTAAATACATGTTACTCTTTCCCATCTCCACACCTCGCTCCCTGCTGTGCCTTCCCTCTCCAGCTTGGTTTTGGAACATATTTCCTGCCCAGATTTTTAGTTTTCATCCTCTATACACAGTTAGAAAAAAAAGTTATATTTCAAAGCTATGCAAGTCACAGAGTTGCATTTAAGCTCCATTGTGACTTTCTAACATACATACCCACACACACACACGTGCTCCTGCAGACAAAAGGACGCAGAATTTGGTCTATATAGATGACACTGAAATCCAGGACCTCCCATCCTTGGGTTTCAGGCCACTCACCTTTGTTCTTTCAACTATAAAAGATTGATATTAAAATGAAAGAACTTAGAGCAGCAGCTTACTCTATTGGCTATATTTTCTCTCCTGTTTGAAATGGTTTTTTCCAGCCTGGGAAATATTTCCAAATCATTCTCTTCAGATTTACTATGATGGGAAAAAAGGGGAAATAATTGGATCTATAGAAATAGACACAGCAATAAAATCCAACTTTCCCTTAAGAGTTTTTTCAAATACGTACTGTATATTCTGTGCCAGAGGACAGGTGAACAATGGGAAAGATGATCTGAGGGAACCTGAACTAAAAAGCAAGAGGGATTCCTTGGAAGATATTTTGCTTGTTTCTGTTTCTTTATCTCTATAATGGGCCCAGAAAACCTCTCCTCTAGGAACTCAAAGGCCACAAAATGAAGGCCTTTGGTGAAAGAAACTATGGGAATAACTTTAAGTAAAGAGCTAAATCTGTTCCACTACAACTCAGGTTCAAAGTACAACTGCAATAATCAATTGCCTCTGACCTGGATTCATACAACTCTCTCTATGAAAACTGTAACAAATCAATGATAGGGCAGCAAAGCTATATGGTGAGCAAACATAGATTCTTTTCTATGCCAAAAGTGTTGCTCCCTTTCTAGAGGCCAAAGGGCATCATGACATTGTGCAGAGTGGGGCAAGGAGTAATTCTGTTTTCCTGCCAAGTAGTTTGTAATTCAGTGACAGTCTCTTCTGAGGACACTCTTCTGTTTGAGACCCCAAGAGGATGCTGGCTTCACAAAAACAAAAGGCCATTCCTTTTCCTATGTTCGGAAGCACATGACTTATCAGTCCATCCAACAGATACTATCTATTGAGTACCTGTCAGGTTATAGGCACAGTGCTAGGCTCTTTGGATACAGCAGTGAATTAGATCAACGTCGAAGTTTGTATTGTAAGTCCACAAGCAAGAGAAAAGGGATAGAATCTGCTGGTGAAATTCTGTCCAGGGTTTGCCTTTCCCTGGTTCCCACTATCAGGCAACCCTTATGACAGGTCAACTTCTGGCGATGTAATAATCAAAGTTTACAAGGATGTACCACGCCAACACCTAATCTATGAAGGTATTTTTTAGTGTGCTACTGTAGCTGCAGAGGCCTCAGTATAAACATCCTAAGATATACAGTGCTTAAAAATGTCATATCCATACAATATACATATATCTTGTTGCTATTCTTCATAGATATTTTGGTAGCTGTAGCGTAACCTAAGGTAGCTGTAGGGTAACTAACTCTGGGTTGTTTTAGAATTCACCAGTTTCAGCACTGAAAGACTCAAGAAGTCCCTTGATTCTGAGAAAACCAAGACATTCTATAGGGGGACACTTTATTTTAATTGATTTCTTAGCATAAGCTTTCACTTCAAAACCTTCAGTAATTCAAAAATTGTAACCATCCTTGAAATCGTATTTTTAACTATGCCTTATAGAGGTGGATAAAATTAGGCATGTTTGTATCTTTAAAAATTTTATTAGTGTATTTTTGCAACACATAATAAATATATTTATTGGGAGGAATTGATCTTAAATAAAATAAGAGCAAATAGGTTCTGAATGGAGGTCCAACGGCCTACTGTATAAGTAAAACTTATTGATCATTCAGGGGCTTTGTTTTTCCCCTCCTCTTTTGTGAGTGTCTTTACAAGGTGTGATAAAAAATATAGTGAATGCTGCTGTCAACTGCCATGCAATAGAAAGGCAGGGTCATAAAAACATTACAGTATATCCTCACCCACCTTATTCACTAGATCTGGGATTGTAAGACTTCTCGATCTTCCACAAAGTCAAAATGACCATGAAAGGTAAGTGTTTTGAATCAGTTCAGGACATCAGGGTAACCCCAACAATGCAAGTAAAGAGACTCATGAAAGAGGGCTTTCCAGAGCCACTTCAAAAAGATGCAAGAATGATGGGAGTAGTGTATTCAAACATAAGGAAAGTATTTTGAGGGGAATTAGCAATAATGTGTCTTTCACTTTAATCTATTTTTTATCTTAAACATTCACTGTATTTTTTCAAATTTTTATTAATGGATGTTGGCAAACATATTGATTACATTTCTCATGGGAGTTGGCACATGTACATAACACATTTTAATTCCTTTTTCATTTCTTTTCCCTCCTCCTCGCACCATCTCTTGGTTCCCTTCCCTTTGCAAAATATTTTTATCTCTATTTTCTATTATCTGTTTTTTCTTTTTCCTTTTATTTATATTTTAGGTTTCTCATATAAGAGAAACCATGTGATATTTAAGCTTATGTGTTTGATCTATTTCACTTACCATTATAATCTATCTTAAGGTGCATCCATTTTCCTACAAATAACTCAAGTTTAAAGAAATGGCAGAGTAGTATTCTATTTCATATAAGTACCATGTGTTGTTTTTTTATCATACTATGGGGTGTGTGTGTCAGGGGTTTGAACTTGGAGCCTTTTCACTGAGTTACAATCCCCAGCTCTTTTTTCCTTTGAGACAGTGTCTCACAAAATCACTGAGTTCCCAGGTGGGGTTTAAACTTGTGATCTTGGCTCAGTTCCCCGGAGTGCTGAGATTACAGCTATGCACCACCATGTTTGATTTCTATCTCTTTTATCAGTATCATTTTGTCCTCACTTCCTGGCTGCTCGCTGTGTTTTAGCTGTGTTAAGGCCATCAGATGACTATTAGATAAACAGATTTTTTGTAGTTTGCCATACAATTTAGTGCTTATATAAAATGTATTCCATTGCTGTTAATGTGTTTATCACAATGCATGTAGGGCACATGAACAGAATGTTTATTAGATAACAAATGTACCAAGCCCTATGCAAAATTGCTGATCTGCAGATAAGTATACATATCTGCAGGAGCAGATCAGCTTCATTTATTCTACTTTCAATAATCTATTAGGTTATTTAAAACTTTTGGAATTTTCAGCATGAAGTTAATTTTTAAAAGAGATTATATATAAGGAAAGTTAATTCTGAAGATTTTGAAATTCATTAAATTTCACTACATCTAAATATCTCAGCTTTATTATCTGGTGATTTTTTCTGTTTATTCCTAGCCAGAGATAACTTGACATTGAAGTGCCTTCTCATGATAGATGGCACTTGACTGGGTTTCAGATGGACCTAAATGATGTTATGCATTTTAAAAAGGCAGCTGGGGAATCTATCTGTAAGTGGAATCATAACATATACCATATGTTACCATATGTAGGTGCTTAGCATACAACTATCTCATGAGTAGTTTTGTGGCCATCAAAGATGTGAGCCTATGTACTCAGTCATCTTGTCTGCACTGCATCATCTATGAGATATTTATGTGTGGCCTGACCTTTATCTCTCTGCCTTACAGTTTTAACCTCAAATTCTACCTCTTCTTCCTTATAATTTCAGGAGGAAGACATCATTCGAGAAAGCCGTTTCTACTTCCGTGGCTATGGCCTGGGCCATTGCTTACAGGGAAGGGATGGAGGTCCAACCAAAGGTTCTAGTATTTATAGCCCCCAACCTCCAGCTCCCCTTCTAAAAGAGGGAGAAACCATGCGGAAACTCTATGTGGATCGAGCTAAGAGAATTGACACCATCTCCCGGGCTGTCTTCCCTTTTACTTTTCTCATCTTTAATATCTTTTACTGGGTTGTCTATAAAGTGCTACGGTCAGAAGATATCCACCAGGCACTGTGAATAGGGTGTGCGCTACAGAGTCCAGCTGCTGGCTGTCTGCTTTCTCCTGGGTGGGCTTTCCCACTCCACTATACCCCACCAAGGACTTGGACAATTTCTTCCAGATCTTTCTCCCTCTCAGAACAACTACCAGTCCCAAAACTATATGAGTCTATACTACATGGTACCAGTGGTGGCTGTACTTATAATAAGATGGCTCATTTACCCTAACCCAAACTTTCTTCATACTCTCCCATTTCTCATAAGACTAAAGCTTGGGCATGTTCCTGTGGCCAGGAGGACTTCCTGCCCTGGCTGGGGACCTTCTGTTTTCCACAATTCCAGTGCAGAATATTTAGACCACTGCTATTAGATCCAGGTATTTCTCATCTTAATCTGCACCACTCCTCTCCCGGAAACCATACACCCAGAGCTTGGCTTTTATTGAGCCGTCTGTTTCTTCTACTGCATGCTCAAATAGGGAGCCTTTGCTATTCACAAGTGCTGCCCTGTGTGACCCAGTCAGGTTTTCTTACAATGAGAGGAAGGCAAAGGCAGAAGTTCCCCTTCTCATAACAAGAATGAGCAGTCACAGGCTGTAATGAGCTAAGGCACTGTTATATGGCTCAACGAGAGATGTCTAAGTCTCCTGAGAAGCTCAACACTATTGGAATTAGAGAAGGGATCTTGGATCCTCAGAAAGATGGCCTTTTCAGATACACCCAAACTTCCTGCTCTCAGAAATGTTTATTCTAAGCCGGGCGTGGTGGCGCACGCCTTTAATCCCAGCACTCGGGAGGCTGAGGTAGGTGGAGCGTTGTGAGTTCGAGGCCGGCTTGGGCTACAACGCGGCACAAGGCCGACCTGAGCTACATAGTGCGACCCTGCCTCAAAAAAAAACCAGGGCCGGGAGTTTGGCTCAGTGGCTTAAGCACCAAGGCTGTGAGTTCAATCCCTGGTGCCGCAAAAAAAAAAAAAAAAAAAAAAAAAAAAAAAAAAAAAAAAAAAAAAAAAAAAAAAAGAAATGTTTATTCTAGTCCCTAATTAGCATGCTGACAGGAAGTGTTGAGCTCCTGAGTAGCAAAAAAAGAGAAAAAATACTTATTCTTTAAGTAAATTACTTGATTCTAGAAAGCTCAAGAAAAAATAAGATCTGGTTGGACATGGTGGCATATGCCTGTAATCCCAGATACTAGGGAGGCTGAGGCAGGAGTATCACAAACTCAAAGTTGGCTTGGGCAATTTGGCAAGACCCTGTCTCAAAAAATTATTTATATATATATATATATATATATATATATATATATATGTAAAATCAAAAGGGGCTAGGGATGTGTCTCAGTGGTAGAGTACTTGCCTAGCCTATGGGTGGCACTGAGTTCAGACTCCTGTACTACAAAAAAAAAAAAAGAAGGCAGTGGGGAGATAAGGAGGGAGGGAGAAAGGGAAAAGAAAAGTGAGATCCTCAGAGAGTCTGCTGTGGGTTGTTTTCACTTATTTCTTCTTTTCCTCCAAAGTCTCTTTACTTTTCAGGACCTTTCATTTCCAATTTGCTCTTTCACCTTCTTTTGGTAAGCAAATGGTGCCAAGCAACCTTGTTCAGGCTAGAGTGGGCTTCAAAGTTCCTGGGGAGGAATTAGGTATATAGAGGACCCATATCCTGGCAAAACCATGACTCTGCCAACCTCAGGGTAGTAGCTGTAGAAGTTAGAGGGCCATAATCAGAGTTAATTCTTCATCCTTCTCTTGCTCCCATTCTTCCTTCTATAGTAAAGAGCTGTGAAGAGATGTGGCAGTCAGATAACACTACCAGAAATGTAGAATACAGAGGGTTAGTATGGAAAAGCCTATCTCAGGCCTAATATATCACTGGAACATGGGGAAGCATTGGCCTGCTACACTGAGTCCTTTGAAGTGACCCAACTATAAGGAATCGAACCAGGATAGGCACAGGGGACAGACTGAAGTGTGGGGCTAACATATAAAGAGATAAGCACATAATCTCTTAGATATCATGTCCTTTTCTCTGAACCTATTATAACTAACTATGTAAATTCAATCTCTGTCTCTGTTTCTCCCTCTCCCTCTCCCACCCCCCACTTCAGGGTGTTCCAAATTGAAAGTCAATAGAACAATGGTCAAAGTAAATCCTATAATCAAACTAAAAGCTCAGCTTTCTTTCTCCCTTTTCCTACTGAGCTCATCTGTTCTTTCCTGTTCAATGAGATAGTCCTCTTTTTCTTTTGGTTCTGAGGAGGGGATTCAGGGAATTATTTTTATTGGTGATATTATTATACTAGTGCCAAAATTAAAATTTTAAAACTGGCTTAAAGGAGATTTAATTGAGAAGGGCAGAGAGCTCGTTTTCCCATTTCTGCTCAGGTAGTGCCAATCAATAAAAGGCCATTAGCAATACCCCTTTGAAAGGAGGAGAGTATCTCTTTGATACTCTCTATGGTGGAGCTGGGGTGTCAGGCTGCTGCAGCCCGAACAGGGTGAGTAAAGGGGGGTGGACTATGGAGATGAGCTTATCGCACAGAGCTCTTCTTGTTATAGATCTTGTCCAGATGGGCCAACTGCACAAATCTGCCCTGTTGGAAGTCTCAAGAACAATGCCCTGGAGACAGCTACATAACTGAGCAATAGAGCCTGCCCAACTGGGACTCAGATCAGGACATCAGCTGGTGCTGGGAAGCAAAGAAGCCAAAGTACCAACCAACATAATAGCCAAAGGAACTCACAAAGCTACTCAGAGGCAATGCCAGGTGGAAGGTACTATCCCTCCCACTGGAGCCCCTAGGTAGTGAAGGATGATACATAGTGGTCAGAATCAGATATAAGTGACTTTCATTTTCCTTACCCTTGCCACATTTGTACAGGAGCAAGGGGAGTGCCAGGTCTTACTGAGGGCATCTGACATAAAGCAATATATTCACAGAATTTTTAAATGTAGAGCCTTCTTACCACAATGAATTGGCAAGGGGTGATATAAGAGTACCTTAACATTTGGAGATAACTTCCATTTATCATCATTCTTATGGTACTCAGCTCTCTAGAGACCCACTTTATTTCCTGCCTGAATCATATCTAAAATGATTTTAAGATTTAAAACAGTCATTTTTAAAAGGGAGAAAATTCCCAACATAAAGTGTTGTGTTTTCATTAATTTGTTATTAATATTTAATGTGAGCTACATATTTTAGACACGTTTTTTTCCAGAGAAAGGGCTTTATTTCTTTGGTTGTTGTTAAGGTGATCAGCACCTGCATCTTCCTTCAGCTTGCTCTGCTCTTTGGAAAAACAGTGTTCTGTCTTCCTGTTTCCCTTTAATACTCTAGCAAAGACTCTTGTTCTCCCTAGAATTTACAGGCAAAGCAAAAAAAGCTTTCTCTGTGGAAGAAGAGTAGTGAATAAAATTTATTTCTTTAACTTTCCCCCATAAGCATTTCCTTACTTATCACCAAAAAAACAGGCCCTCTTCTATTTAAAATGTTAAGTTGATTTAAAGTTATTTTTTCTTTTCATTGAGCAGTGGTAATATCTAAACTTCTTCCAGAACCTGGGAATCTTTATATGTGCCCTCACTTGTGCTCACTTCGGCACTTGCCTCTCTCCACTCTCAATTTATTATTATCAGTAACGTATTTATTATTCTTATCTCATCATTCCTAGCTACCAAAATCTTATGTTTGAGTTCACTACATTGGGATTAACGATTTCCTTGCCCTGCTTTGTTAATATCAACAAATTAATCAAGCATGGGAACAATTCAGGAATTAGGAAGCCAGGTAGTACTATTGGTTCAATGGAAGAAATGTGAACTAACCTCTTTGGGGGAAGGTACTGCATTTTATGTAACTTGTTAGCCTACATGGCTTCTGGTATCTAGCAATGCTCAATATATGTATGTAGAATAAAAGCATGGCCTCCCAATTGCATTATCATATAACACATTTCTGTTCATTTCTTTACATTAGTTTTTTGATTGCAGAAAAACAGACCTAGAAGGGAACTTATAAAATCACACAGAATTTACACACAATACAGAGAGAGAGAGAGAGAGAGAGACAGAGACAGAGACAGAGAGACAGAGACAGAGAGAGAGAGAGAAAGGGAGAGAAAGAAAGAGAAAGAGAGAGAGAGAGAGAGAGAGAGAGAGAGAGAGAGAGAGAGAGAGCACATGTCTTTGGGTAGAACAAAAACAAAGTTAAGAAGACAAGGAAACCTTGTAAATTGCATCACTGAATTAAGAACGATACTGTTCTGATTGAACATTAATAATAATAAACATATGAAGACTAGTATCAAGCTTATTTCAAAAACCAATCACCAGAGGAAAACTAGTAGTGACAAGTGCACACAGTAGTGGAGATTCTAGGATTTTAGCAGTACAACTATCTGCCACTCACCCCTACTACACACACTGTTCCTGCTACAAAGACAGTCCTACAAACAAAGGCTGATGGCATCAGAACAGTTTGCTAGCAAACTTAGGCCAGAGGAAGAAGGGTATCTGAGCCACTGCACCCTCACATTCTCTCCATGAAAGAATGATGGAGTCTGCTGTAAAGAAGCCACCTGAAGAAGTCATACAAGAACTCAAAAATTGCCACCCCTCCTGGGTAACTCTGTTTTTTGCAACCTCTGCTTTCACCATAAGGCTTTCTATGAATCCCATGCTGTATTATACTGTGTGGTGTGTTACAACAGAAGTAAATGTTTCAAGTGGCACGAGTACCTGCCTGGCAAGCACAAGGTCCTGAGCTCGATTCTCAGTTAAAAAAAAAAAAAAAAGGAAAAATAGAAGTATTTGCTTTCAGTATCAATTACCTAGTATAAGGGCAAATTATTACCAGCACCTAAATTCAGGAAGTATGCTGCCTTCCAGAGCTGGACCTAGAAAAACAGACACATATTATCTATTTTATAGCTTCAATTCCTAACTGTGTTGATTAAGATAGCGTGGAGGCTTTGGTACCAGACAAAGCCTGCGTTTGAATTACAATTCTAGCACTTATGAGATATAGGTTCTTGGAAAAATTACTTCACCTCCCTCAAGAGCCTAAGTTTCCTCATTTGAAGGCCATTTGAAGGCTCAAAGATCCAGCATGCAATAACTTTGCAGCCTTAAGCAAATTATTAAACTTCTGTGCTTCAGTTTTCACATCTGTTAAATGAAAGTAATAACAGAACCTACCTCAAAGGGTTGCTGTGTGAAATAAATTAGATAATGCTGGTAAAATGCCTAACTTAAAACTCCAAACTTAGTAAGTACTCAATACAAATTAGCTATTACATGAGCAAACTACATCATCTCAGTCTCTCTTCTACACCTATCAAATTTCTAACCCATGGTCCTCTTTGGAACTTCAAATTTGCACTTTGTGAGTCATCTTTATTCAAAAGAAAGCTTAGGCTAAAATCGCTTCTCATATATTTTCATCCTTGTCACTGGCACTGAATTGTTTTTACCATCATATAACATGCTTTAAAAACTATGTAACCTTGGAAAATTACATAATCTCCCCATGCTTGTTTTTATCCAAAATAAAAAATAAACTCCATGTTACCTCAAAATTCTCTCTAGCTATTGATCTACAGCCTTTTTTCTGTTTACCATCAAGATTCTTAAAAGATACATCCTTATTAACCATTCCTACATCCTCACCTTTACTATTTATTCCTTAATGCACTGCAGTCTACCTTCTTTCTACCCCATACTCACTCTCCAAGTGCTTTCTCCATGTTCCACACAGTACTTTTTAATCGCTCTTATCAACACTTCGCTGTCCTAATTTCTCATAACTTTTCATAACATGTTAAATTGTCATGCTTTGAAATTTTTTCTCCCTTGACTTTCATTCACTCATTTCTTCTCTTGTCCCTCTGGCCATTTTTTACTCTCCAGGATTTCGCCTCTAGAATTCAAGGCTCCTCACTCTACACCTCCTATTTATTGGCTGTTCTCAACTAGTTCAGTGGCTGGGATAACCTGCATGCTGACGCTACTCAAATTACTGCCTCCATCCACTCAACAAGTTCAGGGCCAAACAAAACATAAAATCCTTCAAACTTTCTTTTCCACTCCATCCTACAATCTTTCGAATCTTGGTAAGTGGTGCTTCTATCTATGTAGTCAGATACATTGGAGTCAATCGTGGCAACTTCTTCCACAGTGCTCAGATAGAATTAACCACTAACTCTCATTGAGCATACTTTCCAGATATTTCTGAAATCTCTCCCTCTTTCCTCATCCTTCCTGAATTCAAGTGGTTTCCTATCCTCACTAGTACCAATTTGATATTTTAGACTGTTCTAAAACAGTCTGTTTATGACACTTCCTTATTTTTAGTCTTTTAATACCCTCCCTTCCATGTCTCAGGGGAAAGTCCAAATTCTTTAAATTGGCCTCCAAGACAGTTTCCTCTCTGGCTCCTGCCAGCACCCCCAGCCTCTTCTCTCATGTCCTTCACTTCCCTAAATGCACCCTGCACTTGGGCATGCTAATCCACCCACAGAATCCTGAATTTAGTAATTGATTCTGTCTAATGTTTTGTGTTTTCGTGTGAGTTGTTCCCTAGCCTTTAAACGTCTTCCATTGACCTCTTCCACCTGAGGTACTTCTATTTATCTGTCAACACTAGCCACTGTGAAGCATTCTCAAATCCCTGCCACTCCAACATTCAGACAGATTTAGGCCTTCCAACGATACTCTAGGCATATCAAGCATGACTGAAAAATAAGGTAAATTTTTAAATTTTGTTCACAGTCAAAACACATTACCATTACAGTCAAAGACACATTACCATTATTACAGTCAAAGACACATTATCATGCCCTCAAAACACTACCCTAGATTTGAACACACTTATCCCATCTTTCTTGCCACTTTCTCGAACAGTTCTAGAAGTCCTTTTTCATGAGTGCTTTTGTTGCACTGTTGTGGTTGCCCCAATGTCCTGACTCAATTAAAAAAATCACCTTTCATGCTCATTTTGACTTTCAGGAAGACCCAGAATTCACCTGGTGCTAGGTCTGGTGAATACCGTGGATGAGCACACATTGTAATATGTTTACAAGCCTGCTTATCCATTGGCTGGCACTCAGCAGCAGCATTCACCATAGTCTTGTAAAGACATGGAGGCTGACTTCCCGAACTGCTTTAGAAAGTGGCAAGAATGCTGGGATAAGTGTATTGTAAGTGTTGGGGGGAGTAGTCTATGGAAGATTAATGGCAGCGTGTATTTTACTGTAATAATTTTTTAAAAATTTAAACATTCAGCAAATGTATTGGTTATATCTCATAATCTATATTGATATTTGCAAGATTGTCTACATTTATGCCTCGATTCATGAACACTTCTGTTTGCAAACAATTCGGTTTGCATACAAAAGTATTACGAAAATTTGCCTCTATTTGCAAATTCCACACTGGGTGATAAATATGACCACGGCCATCTTCCCTATACAAACACAATCATCTTTACCAAAATCATAAAACAAATTAAATTTGTAAACAGAGGTATACTGTAGTTGTCTTTTGAGCACATACATATTATATATGAATTTTGAACATGTGCCTAAAACTAGTGTGAGGCCAGGGATTATAATATATTTATCTTGTATACCAAGCCCATGGCATGAAATAAATTAGTGTTTGCCACATAATTTTTAAAGTAATGAGCACTGTAGATCTTCAATAATTTTTTTTCAAACACCCAGTTGCAGTGTTAGTTCTCATCAACTGTACTTTCTTTGAAAAGGACGTGTCATGAAGGGTCATACAATCTAGGTGACCTTGTACTTTTTGCTTTTTGCAAAGCATTTAACTACCATGTCATTCTCAAAACAACCTTTGAGGTAAGATAATCACAGATTCACGTAAGAAGGGAAGAAATGAGGCTCTGAGAGACTGTGCCTTACCCAAGTCTCACAACAGAAGCAAATTCCACGTTATAAAGATAGCCCTATCAGAAGAGCAAGAATGTTTGGGACCATGGTCATAACAACATATTTACTGTACTTAACACTTACCACTCTTTCCACACAGAGAAAAAAGTTAGCTTTATTAACAAACCAATGTCTTGTGGGATTTCCCATAAGACAACTGGCTCAGCAGATCAAAATGTCTTAGAATTCTAAAAACTGGCACAACAGAACTGGAAGGGCCTGCCTGAGATCGTGTCTGTCTCTTCATCATACAACATAGGAGTACAAGGTTTAATGAGGGAAAACCCAGATCCTAACTGTAATCCCCTTTCTGTTTCAACCTAGTGGAAACTGTGAAAGAATAAAATAGAAAGCAAAATATTCAAGTGTACCATCATTTATTAGCCACAGAGTCTCGCTTCTGGGGCTACTCTGACTTACAGTCTGTATCAGATTCATGTATAAGGTAATTTGCAAAAGAGGAAATTGTTCCTGTGATGACCCGTCTTGCTTATCACTGATCGATACCCATATTAGATGTTTACACTTTCCACAGAAAAAGGGATAATACAAACCTTGGCAACACTTAGGATAACACTACAGATGTAAAAAAGCCATGTTGCGCTCCAATTCTAGAAATTCAGGGTCTTCTTTAACAAAATTTCTTTATGAATTCCTTAGATTTATACTTAGTTTACTCTTCCATAGTAGAAACATAAACTGTTATAATCATTTGGTTGGCCTAAGCTTCAGGGCAGTCTTTTAAGGAACGAGACAGTGTAGTTTCTCCTTAATATATCATTAAGCTTCTCAGAAAACTACTTCATTGATTTTGGCTTGGATCTTGTTTTGTTTAACTCCATTTATTTTGAAATTAACCCTTCCTGTCCCATCTCACTAGGATTTCAATTCCAGGTTTATGCACCCTCTTCATCTAAGGTCACTTAACAGAAATGAATTATGGAAATTAATCTCATTCTTTTCTGTATGCTGCTTACATGGTTCTCCTTCCTAATATCCTCATGATGGAGTCAAGTTCAAGATAAAGGATTCAAGGGAGAGACAGAAGGTCAAAGCTAATGAAACTTATCTTCAAAGCATCACAGATAATATGTCTGATATTGTTCTTCAACCAATAGATATTCAGTTACTAATGTAGGTACAAATAGTATTCATTTCTTCATTTTATCCTTCCTTGAAGCAAAGAAGCAAGGGCATGTGCCAGGGATGCATGTGCACTACCTCTCTGACATCTTGTTTTGCTAGTTTCCTAGCCAAATGAAACCTAAATCAAAGACAAAAAGAAACAGCTCCTGGCACTAACATGTACCCTAGTATGAGGACTATGCTCTCTCTTCAGAAGATTTCTTAGAGCTACGTTCTAGTTTCAGCCCACCCCTGGGATATAGGGCAGCTGCTCCATTTTATTGGGAAATCCACTTCCTTTTCCTGTGGTTCCTTTAGTTTCTCCACTCTGCTTTACATAGGACATTCACCGTGGTGGCCTATTTGCATTACTAATATCAGTCTAGTAAGGTTAAGGGATGTCAACTCCCCAAAGCCCTTCCAGATATTCTCTACCCTGACATTTAACCTCTACATGAAAGAGGAAAGTCTGGTGAGACTGGCATAAGTATTCACTCCTTGAGTGTGACTGAGTCACCAGTTTTACAGAGGATCTACCCCTGAAATTGAGGTTCTTTGCAGGTTCTAATACCCAGACAATTCTCCCTTACTGAACCATTGTAAGGTAAAGTCCTTCACCAGAAATTCAAAAGTACCAAGTGAGTGATCAGTATAAAAGTTTTCACTCAACTGTGAGCACCATTTAAGCAGGGAAAAGTACTGTTCTTAGAACAATGGAGATGAGCAATGAATGGCAGCAGAATAACAAATGCACATGTGGAAGTAAATACATTTGACCACACTGCCAAGTCTCTCAGGTTAGGAGGACCAATAAGTAAGATTTCTTGTGCTTTTCAGAGCACAAGAGGAACAGCGAGGAAGTGAACATGAGTCTATGAGTTTGGGGTAGGCTAAGGCTGGTGTTTTTTGTATTTTGTTTGATTGGTTTTTTTTATTTTGTTTTGTTTTGTTTTGATTTGATTTTTAAAATCCAATGTTTTCTGAGGGACTGGGGATGTAGTTCAATGGAATAGTACTTGCCTAGCATGTACAAGAACCTGAGTTTAATCTCCAACACCACCAAAAATATTTTCTTAAAAAGTCAATGATCTCTCATGATTTTTTCCTCCCATAATTGAAAACTTCTAAAGGTTTCGGTTTGCACATAAGTTTAAGATCAATCCTTTAGGCTGGCTTTCACCTACCAATATCACCTTATCTCCTTCGGACTCATTCACAATTACAAAAAGGCAGATACTACTAAATCCAGGAGAAACACAATGAAAAAGAAACAATTCCTGCCTTCAGAGGGCTTATATTTCGGCAGGGGAGACAAACTTTGGACTAAGTCGTTGGAGAATAGTAAAATGGAGAAAATGTGCAAGTATTATGGAAATAAGTATGTAAGAGAAGGACCTGACATAGTTCTGGTGAAAGTTAGAGAAGAGGATATCATGGAAGGTTTTCCTGAGATAGGGACAGTTAAGATGTGACCTGAAGAAAAAGTAAGAGACAAAGGAAAAGAAACACCAGGAAGACAAAGGAAATGGAAGGTATGAGGGGTAGGAAAGTTTCAAAGGAATAGATTTGCATTTTGCCAAAAAGAAAATCTGACTGTGCTTTGGAGAACAAACTGTAGACAGAAAAAGAGTAGGTCATTAGGTGAAAATTGTGGTGTTCTACAAAGGGGAAAGTAGTGCGTGTTACGAGAACATAAAGGAAAATACTCAGCTTGGTCCTGGGAAACAGAAGTCTCCCTAAGGAAGTGACATTTAAAGGGAAACTTGAGGTCTGCGTTAGTCACAGTAAGGACTATGAGGGGATGTGAAGTGGAGAGACTCTTGGCACACTACTCTGCTTTAGCCAAAGTCTGCCTCATTTTTACTAATTATTTAGTCCTGGCCCAGAATGTCTGGTACATTTTATTCCTAGCCAAAGAATGAACGATGCAGTCGAGCTGCGGTGGCAAACCTATGGCATGCATGTTGCAGCTGGTCATTTGTTATTAAAAGCTCTAAAAGTTTCACCATTGCTGCACTAGTGCCTCTGAAGTACTCCTTTAGTAAATCACTTTCTGTGAAGCTGACACAGGAAAGTAGCCTCCTAGCCCCATAAGATATCTACTACTTTCTTCCAAAGATCTAAGATCTGAAATTGACAGCTTCTTCCTACTGGTCGTTCCTTCTCATCCCCTTGCAATTCTGCCCCCCTCCCTTCTATTGTTTCTTCTGTCTCCTGGTTTTCATCCAGGATGAGAAAATGGTCTAGCTGTCCTCAGAGACTTACACCAGCCTGGACTGCTCTGCAGTACCATGAAGGGCCAGGACTTTTGTTTACAGCTGGGAGCCTGGTGAGGCGGTAAGCACAGCTGACAGCCCCATTCTAAAGCAAACATCAATCATCCTCTGTCCTCTCAGCCAACTTTCACAGACCAGCTCTATTGAAAGCTGGATGTACCTGCCTGGGTCCCACTGACGTCCCAGCTACAACTCTGGCCTGGGAGCGACTGGGTGAATCTCAGCTTTGTACCTTTTAAGAACTGTTCTTGCTCTCTTTCTCAATTTTGAACCATTTTGTCTCAACCTCAGAGCCTTCAAAGGACATGTTCTCT
Organism: Dasyprocta punctata; assembly: GCA_004363535.1. NCBI lineage: Eukaryota > Metazoa > Chordata > Mammalia > Rodentia > Dasyproctidae > Dasyprocta > Dasyprocta punctata. Next base: position 30,647 of record RJWM01004394.1, on the reverse strand, counting down.
GAGGTCTCCAGGCTGTAAACAGTGCCCCCATCTCTAACCATATCTGCTCACTTCTAGCAGTGTACAAACATCCCTCATTTACTTAGTCACATAATAAAAACATAAGAACGAAGTAGCAAAAAACCACGTAATTTCAATGTATACTTTATGTAACCTGACTTTGTAAACTGGTCAGGTTACATGTCTTTAAGCGTGTGTGCACATGTGTGCACACATACATGCCTTTTGCTTTTCAGATGGCTTTCCACTGTTTTAAAAATGGCAAATCGGATGGGACATGATATCTTCCAAGAATACTTGGAAGGTCTTGCTGGGTGTGGTGGCACACTCTTATAATCCCAGCACTCAGGAAGATAAAGCAGGAGAATCACCACGAGTTTGAGGCCAGTCTGGGCTACATGGTAAGCTCAAGGCCAGCCTGAACTATACAGCAAGATCCTGTGTAAAACAAGAAAAGAATATTCAGAAAGTCTTGAGTAAAAGTCTCTGTCACATATTCTGCTCCTTGGTCACTTCCTGTCTTGGCAGCTTTGCCTTCTGCAGTACTTTCCTGGGGTGAACATGAAGCCCCATTACAGTCCTAGTTCTGTCTCTTGTCCCCAGATTCCCGTTGCCTGTGTTTTTCTGCCTACTTGCTAACATGGTTTTCAGCTGTTAACTCAGGCCTCTTTCTATGGTTTTCAACCTCTCTATGTTCTTAAATGCCACAGGGATATGAGACACTGCGTTCACTAACAGTAGCTCATTACAGTGATGTTTCCTGGGTTCTGATGAAGGGGGACTGCAGGCAGGAGATTCCCCTTCTGGGAAATCTTATCAGAATTTCTGCCAATGATGCTTTTTCAATCTAAACTCCCCACTTCCCAAATTTTCACCTAGTCCATCCCTACTGAAGGGCTGTATTTCACCCAACCCTTAGCTAATCAGTATCTTTCTAAAAAGAAACCCAAAGGTATTCTCTTCCCCAGGATTGACAGGCAATTTTAAAATTTTTCTTCTATTTTTAAAGTTGTTTTACTATAGAAACAAAGACATACAAATGTAGGGAAACAGTACAATAAAATCCCATATGCTTTAACAATTTAGACATAAATTTAGGTATTACTGTTGTCCTTTTAAAAATAATATGACAGTTGATATTTTTTATTTTATTTTAAAGAGAAAAAAGAGCTGGGCATGGTGGTACACTCCTGTAATCCCAGTACTCGGGAGGCTGAAGCAGGAAGATCATTGCAAGTTTGAGACCAGCCTGGGCTACGAAGTGAGCCCAAGGCCAGCCTGAACTGCATAGTGAGATCCTGTCTCAAAAAGGCAAAAAAAAAAGAAAGAAAAAGAAAAGAAAAAACAGAAAAATCAAGAAGGATACAAACCTAACAAACAACAACAAAAGAGAAATGACAATAACAACTACAAAACAACAACAGCTATATAGGTTTTCAAAACAAGATGATAGGAATTTAACAATGGTCGCTACACTGCATATTGTTATCTTCAAATAGTTGCTCAGGTTACCAGATACAGGAATAAAACAAAACAGTAAAACAGAACAAAACATTGGATTTCAAAAATAAGACAGAAGGAAATCCTCCATAGTTGCCACAATGCACACTGCCATCCACCAGATAGATGCCCAGACCACCAGCCCCAGGCCTTCAAAGTGAATCAAACAATACAAGCCTCAACCTATTCCTTTCACCTCAGTTGCTATCATCTCACCCTGAGTCCTCTGAATCAGCCAGTTGCTTACCGGGGTCAGGGAGGATGCAATTCTGGCTTCCCAGCCCATGCACTGGCTGGCTCACGGGAAGACATGGTTTGTCTTCTTGCTGAGTCTCATCCTGATCCCCATGGCAGACCCTGGCTTATGGGAAGGCCTGGTTTGTCTTCTTGCTGAGTCTCTTCCCAATCCACATGGTGGACCCTGGCTCATGGGAAGGTGTGGTTTGTCTTCTTCGACAATTGACATCTTTAAAAGCCATAATTTTTATCATTTCCAGTGAACTGGGACCATAGGTAAAAGTTGTAAGCATAAGTAAACTTACCTCTGGGGAAAGGCTCAAAGCATCCTCTTGCGGCACAGCTTAGATTATAGGCATCAGCAAACACAGGTAGAAATCAGTCATCTCTTGGTTGATGTGTAACATGGACAACTTTACATGATGGGTCCAAGTGAAGTGTGTCATTCACGTGACCATGAACCCGGCCAGCTGTACGCTAAACTATCAACTCAGAAAGGGGAAAATAAAAGAAAATGTACAAGTCTGGCATCCCAATGTCAGCCAAGAACTTCAATAATTAGGTTTGGTTTTTCAGTGTTTTCACACACTTGAAAATACCTCTTTCTATCAAATGAATGGATCAGTCATGGGGTAGGAGTTAACTGAAGGGAAGAATAGATAACCCTAAAAAGATAAAACTTTTCTACTATCATTTCCAATTTTTGTTCTACCTGTTACGTACTAGCAAACTACATTGATCCAGACTAATATTCTGGACTGGTTTTATGAAATTCCTATTAAGTGAAGCAGGTATAAACACTTAGATAGCCTCATTATAGAAATACCATTTTTTCTATGCCTTGAAATACTAGGAGTTTTAACATTTACATTAAGCAAACACTGTTCTAAAAATATCCAATTTGTTAGTCAGAAACAAATTTTTTTTTTTTGGTACTGGGAATCAAACTCAGGACATTGCACTTGCCAGGCAGGTGCTGAGCCACTGAGCTATATCCCTGACCCCTAAATTAAAGATCTTTTTTTTTTTGGTGGTGCTGGGTATCAAACCCTGGGCCTTATACATGCTAGGCAGGCATCTTACCAACTGGCCTACATCCCCAGCAAAAACAGATTTTTAAAATATCAAATAAACCTTACAATAGGCCAAATTTATCCACTACTGAGAAGCCAAGGGAGGACACTAGTGTCCCTCCCCATCCTCTAGAATAGACTAAATACTATATTCCAGACCTGGGACAGCCCGTAGCCACAAGGTAAGACAAGGCCAGCAAATAATGTCCGGCAGGTTGTACTCTACATAACAGTACTCAACTAAGAGAGCACAAGTCCAAGCTGAAATTTATTTTCCAACTGCCCTGGTGTGATTGCAGCAGCTCAGAGAAAAAAAAAATACTGTTCTCATTGTTCCACTGGAGTAGAGACTTCTCAACAATTTGTCTGCCCCTAGGTGCCATGTGTTTGTAATTAGCACTGAAGCATTGTATGAGCTAATGGTAGCCTTGCAAACTAACACAGGGTTCTTGGAACCATCAGGTGTCCTGTGAAGGCAGGGGCCATAGCTTCTATTTGGCTTTGGGCCTTGGAACCAAACAAACCTAAACTATTTTTCCCTTTCAGTTGACGCAGATTGTGAAGACAGTAGTTTGGCTGCAAATTCTAAATAACTCACATTTTCAGAGAACTCACTTTAAGTCAGGAATCTGCTGAAGTCTTATCCCACTAGTAGCATAGATGGCAGAATATTCACAGCTATTCATATTGAAGGAATAGTGTGATATAAGAGGGAAAAGCCTGGGCATTAGAGTCAGAGAGAAGTCTGAACCCTTGCTCTGCCATTTACTTGCTGAGCAACTTGGTGTTAGTGTTCAACATTTCTGCACTTTAGTGAGGATTTCAAGAGGTAACAGATGTAAAGACCTGAGCGCATTGCTGCCTGGCACACAGGGAGCACTCAGTTCCTATGCCTTTTTCTGCTACTACTCAGACTCTAAAACTAATTGACATTATTCATGCCCTTAACCTTAAAATCTCAGTAAAGCATAAGAATAGATCTCCTGCTGGGCGTGATGGTGCCTGCCTGTAATCCCAGCACTTGGGAGACTGAAGCAGGAGGATCCCTGCATGTTCAAGGCCAGCCTGGGCTACAAAGTGAGTGCAAGGCCAGACAGAACTGTATAGTGAAACCCTGTCTCAAAAAGACCAAAAAAAAAAAAAAGTTGGTCTCCTAGACAGAATGTTGGAGTGACATTCAGGAGATGTGGACTGCTTGTTATAGCACCTTGGGTTAGTTACTCCCCTCTCCTAATTCCATCACTAAAGCAGAACACACATAGTTCTGATGCTGAAAAGAAAGAGCAAAGGAAATCAATCACTTATCTTGGGCACCTACCATGAGACATGCAATATACTATGCCCTTTTAGACCTTATGATCCCATAATAAGAACCATTTAATAGAATTTTTCTGTGATGGTTGAAATGTTCGGTATCTGTACTATTAGAGTAGCTGCTAGCCACAAGTACCATAGCTGCTGAGCCCTTGAAATGTGGTTGATACAACTGAGAACTGAATTTTTTAAAAACTTACTTAATTTTAATTAAAATTTAAAAGCCATATGTGCTAGAGGCTACTGTGTTGGGTAGTGTGGCTCTAAATTGTATAGCATAAATATCTGTTTCCATTTAATACAGTGTATGGAACACTGAGGCTTGGAAAAGCTTGAGAACTTGTTAAAAGTCACTTAAATAGCAAAAGGCTTACCAAATTTAAAACAGTGGTCTGGAGAGTTTAGTCGGATAATAGGATCAGCTACACCAGAATTATCCAAGCTCCATTACTTATATGTCTTATGTCCAAATGAAAATTAGACTCTATAACTCATGTATAAAATAACTGTCATCTAATTTGCAGGCCTATTAGGATTAATTGGTATACAGCAATATAATGTAGCCCATAATAGGATTTCAACAAATCTGTTTCCTCACCACCATGATTTACCCATCACACATAAGAGATTCAGACATAAACAAAAAAAGAAAGCTTAAGAGTAGAGTACTGGAAAATAAAAAAGCAAAAAGAAAAACATTCATGTGATACTGTATGGAGAAGAGGAAGGGTATGAAAATCAACATATTACCATTTACGTGGTTTGTTTTTCTTCCCTCTTCTTGATACTACAACAGCCAACGCAGAGAGTGGGATACCTTTAAATGTAGTGTTTTGAGGCTCTGAAAGCTGTTACAGTTGAACAAGCAAGTACTAATCCTGGTCCCCATACTCGTTGTTTGCATTTGAAAAAATAACTTGACACCCTAAACATTCGTTCTTAATCTGTACAAGAGGACCGATAATATGCTGGGTGTCTCAAATTTATACATCATTTATTACTTTGCTTTATATTCTGTGGCACCCTCTAGTGGTACATACGAAAATACGCATTGCATTTCTGCTCTTCAAAACAATGGTTCTCAAGCCTCAGCATGGATTAGATTCACTGGGAATAGTTTGTATCAACACAGATTGCCAAACTCCACCTCAAGAATTTATGATTCATTATTTTGAGGTGGGACCAGAGAATCTGAATTTCTGACAACTTCCCAGGTGGTGCTGATGCTTTTGGTTTGTTTGGAAAAACACTGAAGAGATACTACTCTAAAAATTCTTCACCTTCTATGTAGAACTAGGTATGATTGATAACTGAAAGGTTTGATTTCTATTGCTTGATTTTAATATAGTAGTACCAATCTAATAGAATTTTTATGAAGAAAATAGGAATATATGTGTAAGGGATTAACACAGCATCTAAAATATAGTAAGAATGCAAAAAATGAGAATCACAAAATAAATTTGCCTCCATCACGGGGCTAGTAAGTGGTGAAATAGGGTTTACAATTAAGTTTCTGACACTACAGACACAATAAAATTTAGCAGTACACTGTAGAAAATAGGGTGCAAACAAACATATCTGATAAAAATTTTTAAAGGAAAAAAACGTCAGTTTTCAATGTCAGGGTCTAACTTTTACCTCTGTGTTGTCTATTTTTACTGAATGACTAATCATCTTTACTGTATTTTCTTTTGGGGAAATTCTGAGTATTTGAAAAGAAAGTGTACAAAAAAGGGTTAGGATTTTCATCAGTTCAGTATCTAGGGTCATTCATCAAATCTGTTACTATAAAATGCAGGGGAAAAAGAAGAGAGGGGTGCTGAGGAAAATATTTTTAAGAAAAAAAGCAAATAAGCAAAAATATTTGAATTGTATTGTTACAGTCGTCTGCCTAATAGATTGGTTAATTTACAGAAGTTAGTTTTATTTTTCCTTAGGAATGGAAAGATAACATTATCTGGAGTTTGGCAAATGAGGAGGGTGGCAAAATGCCCTAATTCCAAGAACAAACGGCTAATCCTTTGCTGGGATTTGGCGTCATCTAGTGGTAAACTCAAAATGTATAAACCTCACCCAGAGAACTTTCTGGAAAATCAACAGTGCGTTTTTTGCACAGTACTTGGAGTTCGGGACCGAAAATAAGAAAGGATCAACTCCTGCAAAAATCTGGGTAATCCCTAGAGGAGGGTAAGTCTGTATTCTCATTAGAAAATATTTATGTGAGAATTGGAAAGGGGGCGGGGACAAAAAGGAAAGTTAGGACCCTGAAAGCCACCGCCCCCTTATAACTGCTAATGTGGGAACGAAGAGAGGGGTGGCTCCTAAGCATTGAAGGGCTATAATTTAGAACAGAATTTTGGCACAGAGATAAACGTGGAAAAAAAGTATATTTTTAGGGTCTAAAGTCAGTAGGGAAGGCTGAAATAGTTCTAATAAAAGTCCTTTATTTCTGTTGTGGTCACTTTGCCTTATTTTCCTTTTGGTTAAAATTTTCAAACACACAAAGGTAGCAAACAACCAATTTAGAACAGTTCTACACACACACCCACATATACGCGCGCGCGCGCGCGCGTGCGCGCGCGCTCACGCGCACGCACAACCTAAAGCTAGGAGCGCACGCCTGCGCACACCCACCACCTCCGGCGCCACAAGGGCTGGCGCGGGTTTACACTCCAACCTCACAGCCGCGCGAGGTTGCCCGCGCATATATATCATGGCCCTAACGCCATTCGCCCGCGACGCTCACCACCTGCACTGGCACATACATCAAAACCTTCATTGCGCCTTTTTCGTCCTTCTCCCAGAGTTGCGCAACAGCCTCGGGGGCGTGGCCCTAGATTTGACCTCGCGCTTCCCCACTCGCGGGAACCTTAGCTCATTTCCGCCTATCCTATTTCAGCAGGCCACGTAGACACTTCCTTTCCCTGTGGGGGGGAAACCCCACAAACCCATAATCCCTCCCTGCAGAAGAGAGGAAAAAAAAAGCCCCTCTGGTCAGGGGAACTCTGGGTCGTGAAAATAGGCCACGTGAAACACTCTGCCCTATAGACTTATGACCCAACGACTGTCGCGCTTTGGGAGGACGGGCTAAAACCCTAAGAGCACAAACGTCATTGGCCAGAAACTGCAGCAAAGAAGGAAGGTGATTGGTTTGTTGTGGTCCTTAACCATGAAGAAGCAGGTTGCTAGCACCCGCCTTTACTGCGGCGAAGTGTCATTGCTGACGTGGGGGCAGTGATCCAATCATTTGGTTATGGAACATTCTAAAACTCAGAGAAGACGATTGTGATTGGCTGGAGGGTATAAGCCCGCCTCCCGGGTGACGTGTCTGCCTATGGATATCAGTTGCCAGAGAAACCTGGATTTACTATGGCGGTTGGAGGGACGGCAGTCATCACACGTCCTACTGGAAAGAACTGGATTCTCGTTTCAGGTTTCGGGGTGGGGGTGGGGAGAAAGGGTCGATGATTTCCTCTTTTCGTCGGGTGTATAGACAGGATTCTCTTGTGGCTTTACAGTCAGCCAGAGGCAGATTTGAATTCCTGCTCGCCAACGCCCAGCTTGGGCAACGCTCCTGTTCTTTCTGTGTCTCGGTTTCCATGTTTGTAAAATGGTGATAATAGTATTTACCTCAGAGACGTGTACTGTTTAATAGTGCACGTAAGGCACGTAAAATGAAGCCTGGCTTCTACAGATATTAGCTATCGTTAATGGGGATAAATGTTCGTATAACAAAATGAGAAAAATCATAAATTACGTAAATACTCTCATTATACTGCCTTTTTTGTATATCAACATGCCTAGAAGAAATTAGTGATAAAAATATTATCCTTTACCGATGAAATAATTTGCAACCTGAGAATCACCTCAAAATAGCGGGGATTGGAATTTCCCCATATTGAAAAGTTAAAAAAAAATAGAGGAGGGAGACGGAGAGCGAGCTGGGGATGAACCACATGCTATGAGTAGGCCTTGTTTGGATCCTGATTCGAACACAGCAACTGTAAAAATTTTAAGATGCATCGGGAAAATTTGAACGCGGATTCGATATTTGATGATATTTAAATAATTGATGTCATTTTTAAAGTCGTTGTGGTGATATTGTGGTTATGTTTTCAAATTGTTTTTTATTTTGTGGAATGTATAAAATGCCTATGGATTAAATAATGCCTGGAATTGGCATCAAAATACGCTGATGACTAGGATTTGCTTCAAAATAATTTTAGCGGTAGGGAGAAATGGGGAGGGGTGTAAATGAAATAAAATTAGGACCCTAAATTAATCACCATTTATGCTGAACGATTGGCAGATGACGTTCCTTATAGTCATCTGTTTTCTTTGGTATATGTTAGAAATTTTCCATAATATAGAAGTCGACTATTTGGTGAGCTTAAAAAAATCCAGGGGGGGGGAGCAGTGGGTGGGGTTACAGATGAAACAAGATGGCCTTCAGTTGGTAATTGTTGAAGCTGGTTGATGGATTCCTGTGGGTTTGTAATACTATTCCCTCTACATTTTTATCCATTTGAAATTATCCTTAATAAAAGTATTTTTCAAAAATTGAATAAGTTTACAATAAAGTAAATTTGAAACCATGACCACAAGAAAAAAAAACACTGGTATATTATTTATCATCTCTGCACCCTTTGTGTGTGATAAAATTGCTTTGACTGAAGGAGAAGAAAACCATTATTTCATATCTTTTTATGTTCTTTTCTGTCCTTTTGTTTGACCTTCTAGGTCACCATCAGAAAAACTAAGTTTGGCATACAGAAAGGATCAGGAGATCTGATCCTGATTGCAGAACCAACCTTGATTACAGAAATCTTGGGTAAGTGCCTTCCTCCTCCAGGCCTTATTTCTCAAATGAAATAATACCAAATAACCTTCCTAATTTGAAGATTAATAAGCTCCTATCTGGGAAAGTACTCTAAATTCTGAGAAGAGAAAGATGGAGCTAAATCCATTGCTGCTTCCAGTATAGACAGTGGATAAACAACAGGAACTGTGTAATCGAACAACAATTAAATAAAAATACTGAAATTGATCCCCTATAATAGTTCCACAAATCTAAATATTATGTTTATTTTCCTTTGGGACATTCAATATGCAGCATAGTTCAGTGATTGAGAGTAAACACTGATGTGCTAAATTTAAATCCTAGCTCTGGCACTTACTGTGTGATCCTGGGCATGACACTTACTTTGTACCTTAGTTTTCTTCTTTCTAAAATAGAATTGATAGTAATGGTAGTTCCTTCTTCATAAGATCATTGAAGGGGTTACTCTGGACAGTGCTTAGCGTATATAAATGTTTGCTTTAATAATTAAGGCTATTCATCCTGACACATGCTGATTTATATAGTATCTGCCAAAAAATGTATACACACTTCAGGAAAAGAAAAAAAACTTTTAAAAATATTTTCATACTAAATTTATTGAGACATCGTGAGATTAACACAAGTTACCTTTGACCTCTGCAATTACAAGAGGTGCTCAAAGTGGTAGCTATTAGCTTCCAGACATTTATTAGTACAGCAAATTGCTGCTTGGGTAACCTTGGTCATTGAGATTGCTGCACATGCATTTTCAGTTTCTTCTCTAAGGGCCAGGAGTTTATTAGGTTTTCCACAGTGTAGGATGTCCTCTGTGGTCTCCCATGTAAGGGTAACACCATATATATCATTATTTTTCGTTCCTGAAGTGTGTATACAGTTTTTGGTGGACTCTATACACTTGTACTTCTTTTTGGAATTGTAAAAAAAATTAATATTGTTGGTTTTTCTCCTCGTTTTCCAGAAGCAGCAGTTACTACTAGAACTGAATTCTGAAATTATGACTTCTGGCTTGTCCTAACAATCTAGAAAGGCTTTAAGTATATTATCATATTTATAATAAATTTCTAGGAGCTATAATGCTAACTAGCAGATCACAGCATATTCAGTCTGCTTATAGTTTTTATATGATTCCTTGTTTGTTCAGACTAAAAAAAAATCTGTCAAAGGTAATACTCCAAGATCTAAAAGAGAAAATTGATAATGTCCAATTCAAGGTTTATTCCAACAGACTAGGAATTGTTATTCACACTCATTTGTGACAGACACCTGCATACACAAAAGATGATAATATTTGGAGTCTGGATCCCAAATGGCCCATTGCTTACCATGAAGAGGTAAAGGAGTTTTTCACTCTCTTGACAGCTGCGTATTCTCATGGAATCCCTGTATTTTCCTTCTTACTTTTCTCCCCTCTGAAAGCTAGGTTTCAAAGGAATGCACTTCCCTGGTGGAAGAGAAATTAGAAGGGTAGGCAAAAAACCCATTTAGATGAGGCCATTTAGAGAATGATTAAAGGCTAAAGGTAGGAAGCTATGCTTTTTGGTCAGTTGGAGCTCAGAGAAAGCACAGGCCAAGATGACCAGAAATATAGAAGGCCTCAAAGTGGAAAAAGACCCGAACCTCGAAGGATGGGCAAAACCTAGAAAAAGGGAGGGAAACAAGTCTGAGTGTATACCTACAAAGTATACAACTAAGTGAAAATCATGATATGTGTATCTTATTATAGATTTGTAGTCACATAATTGATATGTACATACAATCTTGTAAGCAGTTTATATTATGGAGTAGGCTCAGTTTTCCTTTCCTTGCTACCCTCCGTTATTTTTCTGTTCCTAATCACTCTTCACAGTTTGCTCTATTTTCTTCTATATTACTAAGTTATATATGTGTCTTAAAATGTGTATGGATATATATATATAATAATGTTTTTTGGTTTTCTGTGTTCAAATATGGTGTTACTATAGGTAATGTTTGCAACTGGCTCTTTTTATTTAACAAATTGCCTTCTATATCTTTGTATCCATTCATAAAATTCTGATTTCTTTCACAGTGACATTGTTTTAATTAACACCATAGTCCACATTACATTTTATTTTGCTAAATCGCAGTTAGTATCCTTTTAGGTTGACTGCAGTGTTTTGCTACTTCAAATAATACTGCATCAAACATCTTTGTACCCATTGTAAGTGTCACTCTAGGCCAACATTTATGCTGTTAAACTGTTGTACTTAAACCAGTGGGATACTAGAATAAGAATATTCAGATATACCACTGTGGCAGAACAAATGGCTTAGAGATACAGTGGTGAGATCTTTAAAAATTAAATAACCAGAAATCTTTGGGAAGAATACTACCTTTAAAAGACATAACTGGGAATCTGGAACATTGTATAATAACATTTCAAATCACTGAAGAAAGAATGGACTTTTCAGTAATGAATATTGGGAAAAGATTGTTAGAAATTTGGGGAAAAATATAAAAATACCAAGAAATAATGTACGAAGTACTCATACATTATTGGTTTAGAAGCATTTTCTCTAAGCATGACATAAAGCCAAAGGTCACAAAGGAAAAACGTTGACAGATTTGTGTGTGATGTTATGATATACATATATATGTATATGAATGTACACACAGTATACATAGTAAGGCACCAATAAACAGCACTGAAAATATTTTCAACAAGCAAAATCAAGCAGCAGCAAACAATAAGTAGAAAATCAGTTATTAGAAATCAAGGGGCTGGGGATTTAGCTCAGTGGTGTAAGCGCCTGCCTGACAAACACAAGGTTGTGAATTCAATCCCCGGTACCACAAAAAAAAAAAAAAAAAAAAATCAGTAACAACAGAGTAGAAAAGGGAACACAGCCGGGCGTGGTGGCGCACGCCTTTAATCCCAGCACTCAGGAGGCTGAGGAAGGAAGAGCGTTGTGAGTTCGAGGCCGACTTGGGCTACAATGAGAGCACAAGGCTGGCCTGAGCTATCTAGTGCAACCCTGCCTCAAAAACTAGGGCTGGGAGTTAGGCTCAGTGGCTTAAGTGCCTGACTGGAAGGCATGAGGCTGTGAGTTCAATCCCCGGTGCCACAAAAGAAAAAAAAAAAAAAAAGGAACACAAAAATGTAAGAAAAAGATACATGACCTATACATATGAAATACTGCTCAGTATTACACAGATTAAAGTGAAAATATCTTACTGCATGTTAAAATAACCAAAGTTTTATTTCATAAAAGTGGAGCTTTGAGTACAGCACAGTGGTAGAGTGCTTGGCTAGCATTTGTGAGGCTCTTGGCTTCAATCACAAGTACTACACACATAACAGCATAAAAATATCTAGTATTGCTGAAGTTGTGGAAGAATAAGCATCCATGTTTTTGCTGGGAGTACAAATTAAAAAGTTGTTTCTGAGGTGAATCTGGCTCTATCTCATCAGAGTTGTAATTACACAAATGCTTTTACTGAATATTTCCTTTCACAATATATCCTTCAGAGATACTTACCTAATGCTGTAATGTAACTGTTCATTGAGGTCTTTCACAGTATGTAATAAACATTTGGAACATGAAGACAGTTAAATTATGGCACATAGATTGTGGAATGAGGTAGATATTAAAAAGAAGAGTTAAGTATGTATTGAAATATAAAAGCACCCATGATGTGAGAAAAGCATGCTGCAGAGCAATAGGCATCTCAATTTTATTAAATTAAATGAATGTTATGTATTCACATGCATATATATGTAACACACATTGAGTTTTAAAGTTTTTTGTTTTATGTGAAGGAATATAAAGAACTGAAGTTTTGCACACTACACAGGATGTTTCTGTAATTGGGTGATGGTAAAGAAGAATGTTCAGGTGTTTACATAGCTTGGTGTAAATAAATAATGCCACAAAATATAATTACTTGGGAGGTAATATGGATAACTTTATAGGTCATAGTCTTAAAAATAGATTTTAGATTAATTATTTTAAAAGTTCTGTGAGGCTGGGGATGTAATTCAGTGGTAGAACACTTGCCTAGCATGTGCAAGGCCCTGGGCTCAGTCCTCAGCAACAAAAAAAATAAACCATAAACAAATCTGTAAAAAATACCAGTTCTAATTTTTTAGCTTAAACATGGGAGGGAAAACCACATATCTTACATAAAACTAAAAATCTGACCACAAGACACTAAAAGAACACTAGGGGAAAATATGTACCAGAAACTTCTTAAAGAACTGTGTTAAACTCACTGGGAACAATTTCAAAGGACAGAAGTGTAAATGGATAGTAGACACATTATTAAATGTTAAGACAGCTAATGTAACTGAAGGCTGGGGATGAAACTCAGTGGTAGAGCACTTAACATGTGCAAGGCTGTCAGTTAATCCTCAGTAACATCCTCCAGTAAATAAGAGTGAAAAATTAAGTCTATTCCCTTAGCTAATTCACAAATTTTGAAATGATTCTATCAGTGTGGGGTGTGGTCAACATGTAAAATTCTGTTTTTTGGTGGGGATTGGTTGTTTTGTTGTTTTCTTTTGTTTTTTGTGGCACTGGGGATCGAACTCACAACCTCGCACCTGCCAGGTAGGTGCTTAAGCTGCTGAGCCAAACTCTTGGTCCTAGTTTTTTGAGACAGGGTCACACTATGTAGTTCAGGCCAGCCTTGCACTCATGCTGTAGCCCAAGCCGGCCTCAAACTCGCAACACTCCTACCTCAGCCTCCTGAGTGCTGGGATTAAAGGCATGCGCCACCATGCCCGGCTAACATGTAAAACTCTTAAGTGGTACAACTTTGGGAAGTAATTTGGCAATATATTAAGAGCTTTAAGTGCTGTATCTCCAGCTTGGGGTGTGGTTCAGTGGTAAATCTCTTGTAGGAGGCCTGGGGTTTGATCCTGAGTACCACTGAAAAATTGTTTTACCTTGTCCTACTAAATCTGCTTCCTAAAGAAATAATAGCAGATACAGTCAAAAAATGTTTGCATGAAATACTTCAATGATTTGCAGAATAAATATTTAAGATAGTACAAGGTACAGTGGTACTTCAGTTCACAAACTTAATTCTTTCCATGATTCTGGTTGCAAACTGAACTGGACGAGAACCAAATCCAATTCAATGGTTAGATTCAATGTTGACCTTATAGGGAAATTTGGTTTTCAGAGAGGGAGTAACAGTAGATTATATCCATTCAATGGAATAGCAATTCATATGTCAGAATTCGCATGTTATAACTTTGATATGGGAAAATTACTAGTTACAGTAACTTTTATGAGATGTAGGGTTTACTAGCATAAACTCACTTCTGTTTAGATGTACATTTAACTATTATGAGAGAAAATTTAAGACAAAGATATAAACATTTTCTCAATTTTTGGCTTACCTGAGAGCTGACCTATAGGGAACAGCTGGGAAAGTAGTGATTGTCAGCCTGGATTTGTGAGCCTACTTTTTTCCTGTGTATTTGATTCATTATTGTATGCCCACCAGGAACCTATGTGTTGCTGCAAAAGATGCAAGATAGGTATTGCACAAGTACTTTGGCAAATTGAAATAAACAGTTCCATAAGCAAAGCTAACACGTGAAACCCAGAATACTGTAAAATACATTTGGTATTGGAGATGGGAAAGAAATAGGCTTGAGTAGTTAGCAGAGACTTGAAGAGATGAGATAGGACTTTCATAATATTGACATGGAGAGAGAAGTCTGTTTGGAGCAAGAGGTACACTGAATAAACATCAGCTTGAAATTTGTGAGAAACTGGCAGATTCAAAATTTTAATTTGAAAATGGATGAAGAATGTACATAGCTGTATCATGGAACCATGCTGCAGTTTTAGGCCTCTAGGAAAAAAGTGCAAAATGGAGCTACAGTAGCAAAGCTCTCCATAAACTTGTATTATAGCTAGGAGCCAGGCATCAAAAGCAAAGGACTTTGAGCTGGAAATGGTGGGGTACCTCTGTAATCTGCACTCTGAGGCAGAGGCAGGAGGATCAAAAATCCAATCCAGGGCTGGGGATTTAGCTCAGCAGGCATAAGTGCCTGCCTGACAAGCATGAGGTCATGAATTCTATCCCTGGTACCAAGAAAAAAAAAGCCAATCCAAGCCTGGGCAATTTAGTGACTTAGGGAGACCCTGTTTCAAAAAAAAAAAAAAAAAAGCTGAGGATGCAGCTAGGTGCAAAGCACCTGGGTTCAATTCTCAGTACTATGGGGGAGGGAGGTATCTGTCCCCTAACTCCTAGGTAGTAGTGGTTAAAGAATGGGATGCTCCTGGCTTTATTTGCCAAACAACTGTTGGCTAATGCTGCAGGTATATTTTTGTAGCTGCATCAGGCATTGGGTTCAATGTAGTAATTTAATTATAGAAGAATTTGTAGAGGATCAACTTTTTTTGTAGTTTTCTTATATGTGCAGTCACTACCAAAGATACATACAGTAACTTAAGCTGTCATTCTCAGCTTCTTGGGTAAGGAATTGCTAATGAGCGTTCTGGTTTCCAAAATAGTCCTTAACTAGCACAGCATTATTTTTATGTGTTTTATACAGTTTGGTTTGTAGTAAGCAATCTTTAGGTGGTATTTTAATTGCCATCTGTTGTATGGGGCCTCTCCACTATACAACTCCCAAGATGGGCTTCTGGATTTTGCTCCTATTAAGTTTTCTGATAGCCTCAGACACCTTATCTTCTCTGTTCCAGTTGCAGTGAATTCCTTTTTTAAAAAATTTAAAAGTCGCATTTTGTAAGAATGATGGCTTAAAATAGAATGTCATGACACTGTCCACTATTGCCTCTATTTGAACCTTCATAGACTGTGTCTATCCTTTTCAGCCAGAAGGTTTCTGATCTACAGAGTCAGTCTGTATTCATAGATTCTGATGCTCTGCAGGCCGATGTTGTCCTTTGCTGTGTGTTCAGTTTTGTGCTCTTTCATTTGTAGGATACTGTTTGTTCAGTGAAACTAAGTATTACTAGCACCTAGGTTTCTTCCCCAAAACACTCCTGATTTAGGGCTCCCATTTTTAAACATGTCTTTGTTTATTTTGTAGTACTGGGGTTTGAACCCAGGGCCTTCACACTAAACAATACCCCCAACCCATTTTTTTTTCTTTTTTTGAGACAGGGTTTCATTAAATCATACAGACTGGGCTTGAACTTGGAATCTTCCTACCTCAGCCTCCTAGAGTTGAAGTTACAGCCAGATGGTATCACTTCCATCTTCAAGAGTGTCTTGACTCTCATTGCCTCCTTGGGGCTTGTCTGAGACCTTCCCATGCAATCTTGAAGGATAGTGCATGCTGGGCTGCTTTAGATTGAAAGTTGTTATAGAAACCTGGCTTAAGGCTAGTCTATCATTCCTTTCCCAGAGTTTACCCTGATTTTAACATGCTGGAATTTATTTAGCTAGGTTTCCCTATACACAAACATGTTTAAAACACAAATGAAATCACTATTGATAAGTAATGTTTTGAGACATGCTTAACCCTAATTGCGTTGTCTGTTCCTTTGGGATCATTTGTCTAATGCCATATTAAACATCTTTGTCAGTTCATAGACCTCTTAACTCATTTGAATGTTATGTAGTGTGCATGCATAATTTATATTACCATGTTCCTATTAAAGAATATTCAGCTTCCAATTCTTCAGTATTACAAACACCACTGCAGCAAACATCTTTATGTCTATGTGCACGTGTTCAGGTATTCCTGTGAAGCATTGTGTTATCTTTTCACATCGAATTTATGAAATTCTTAAAAGAGTCTATGAATTCTAGAAATAATTACCCTCTGGGCATGGTGGCACATGCTCGAAACCTCAGCACTCTGGGAGGCTGAGGCAGGAGGATTGCTAGCTAAAACAATTAAAGACCTTACCTCAAAATTTTAAAAAGCCTGGGAACGTAGCTCTGTGCTAAAGTCCTGGGTTCAATTGTCAACACTGCAAAAACTTGCAATAATCTTAGATGAGGAGAAGCTTAAGAGTGTACAGGGTCTCATAGCTCACCACTGGGAGAATAATTGGAGTAAAGGTCTGACTGCCAAACAGGACTTGTACTTTCTTTCGTGGCTCTATTATAAACTATGTAATTTTTTTCCTTTGATGGTTTTACAAAAGTTCTTAATTGCAGATACCTGCTTTTCTTTCTAGGTTGTGCCTCCCACTTCATCCTTCCAGACCATCCCCGAAGACCTGTAAGATTCCATTTGGGAAATTACTAGCCGTTCTTGGAAGGGAAAGAAGGAAGATTGTGTAAGTCAAAGGAATTGTTTCTTGTCACATCATAAGATTAATAGGCTATTTTTGCATCCTTATCTCACTAGCTCTCCCTGTTTCATTTTTTTCAGTGTGGATTATCTCTTTGAAACTCAACTTGTTTGATTTCCACAATAACATTCTCCTTATTCTTCAAAGGCTACTCTTAGCATTTTTGTTTTGTTTGTGGTCTTTCTCTGTTCACCCCTCAAGTATCTTTCTTCCTAAGGTTTTTCAGAATTCCAATCTTTGAAATTCTGCCTCTGTGCTCCCTGTATGATTTCATTGGTTCTCACGATGTTCATTACCAGCTATATAATAATGATTCTTAGATCTCCATTTATAGATCTGACCTCTCACCTGAGCTTTTAAAGTCATGTGTTTAACTAAACAGCTTAAGTACAATAAGTCCAATACTCAGCTTTCCCCTCTAATCAGTTTCCTTTTGCAAATGCCCCCTCATTTGGTAATGATACTAAAGAGCTCATCACCATCCTCAAAACTTGAGGATCATCCCTGACATGTCCCTCACCAATTTTTTTTTATCTCCTCCAGCAAGCAGTCATTGAAAGTGGTTGTTACTTTAGATGTTTGAATCCCTAATACCTACCATAGTATTTATCCAAAAGCAGATAAACAATAACATATGATGGCTAACTGAATATGTTAATGAAAGGATAAATTACTTTTGTTCCTTTATTGCTGCTGATTTCAAACTAGCTCTTAAAACCCATGCTTTTATTAATTCATATTATCCTGGCTTGAAATTATACACATGTTGAACAGTTTTCCATGTCATTACTTCTCTCTCGTCTTTAGTTACTATATTCTTCCATATAAGTTCATTTCTTTTCACTCACTGTCATCACCCTAGTTTAGACCTATCTGGACTTTTATGCACAAACCTTATTGGTACTCATTTTGCATCCTGTGAACTAAATTAATCTCCGTATTTCTTTCAAACTGTTGCTCCTCGTATTCCAAAGTCTTCAATTTAAATTTCACTGCCTTTTTTTCCCAGCACTGGGAAATGAATCCAGGGCCTTCACACTGAGCTACATTCTCATCCTATTTTACATTGTTTATTTTCATAAGGGTTTCACTAAGTTACTAAGCTGCCCATGCTGGGCCAGAACTTGATGATCCTTCTTCCTGAGCCTCCCAGAGTGCTGGGATTACATGCATGTTCATACTTGCCAAGTTCTACTGCCTCCTATGGTTTCTTTGCTGTTTAATTCCATTTTTTTCTATAAAGTTAGTCTTATCTTTTAAGTGGCATCAAAAAACTAACTTATGGGCATGTCTGACGAATAGCTGGGTGGGGTGTAGGTGATTATGAGGATAAGAGAGTGGGGAGGAGGTAGAAAGTTACATGTTCCTGAAATAGGATTTGAAATCCAAATTCTAAGGGAGTTAATATGTATTGTGTTCTTATGGACCTTTATGTAGCATAAAGATTGCCATAGAAAACAACCAAGTAAAATACTTTATGTATTACAGTGGTTGGAATAAAAACAGGGTTGAATGAGTTCCAGAAAGCAGGGTTCTCAAACTCGTGGACAGCAATCTGCAGAAGAAGACAACTTCAAAAAGCCATCCCGAAGCAATATGCAGAGAAGTAAGATGAGAGGGGCCTCCTCGGGAAAGAAGACAGCTGGTCCACAGCCAAAGAATCTTGAGCCAGCTCTTCCAGGAAGATGGGGAGGTCGCTCTGTGGAGAACCCTCCTTCAGGATCTGTGAGGAAAACAAGAAAGAACAAACAGAAGACTCCTGGAAATGGAGATGGTGGCAGTACCAGTGAAGCACCCCAGCCCCCTCGGAAGAAAAGGGCCCGGGCAGACCCCACTGTTGAAAGCGAGGAAGCATTTAAGAATAGAATGGAAGTTAAAGTGAAGATACCTGAAGAATTAAAACCATGGCTTGTTGAGGACTGGGACTTAGTGACCAGGCAAAAGCAGCTGTTTCAACTTCCTGCTAAGAAAAATGTAGATGCCATTCTGGAAGAGTATGCAAATTGTAAGAAATCACAGGGAAATGTTGATAATAAGGAATATGCAGTTAATGAAGTTGTGGCAGGAATAAAAGAGTATTTCAATGTGATGTTGGGCACTCAGCTGCTCTACAAATTTGAGAGGCCCCAGTATGCTGAAATCCTCTTGGCTCACCCTGATGCGCCAATGTCCCAGGTTTATGGAGCGCCACACCTATTGAGATTATTTGTAAGAATAGGAGCGATGTTGGCCTATACACCCCTTGATGAGAAGAGCCTTGCATTATTGTTGGGCTATTTGCATGATTTCCTAAAGTATCTGGCAAAGAATTCTGCATCACTGTTTACTGCCAGTGATTACAAAGTGGCTTCTGCTGACTACCATCGCAGAGCCCTGTGAGGGTCTACTGACCGCTCACCGTTGATGTCTGGTATCTGTAAACACTTTCTGTTCTTAGTCTTTTACTTGTATAATTGATGTTCTTTAAAATTGTCAATGTATAACAGGGCTTATGTTTCACTTTGTTTTCTGTTCTGTTTTAAACAGAAAATAAAAGGAGTATAAACTCCTTTCCTCATTTCAAAGTTGCTACCAGTGTATGCAGTAATTAGACAAAGAAAAAACATTCAGTAGACCATTTTATTGCCTAGTTGACAACATTGCTTAAATGCTGGTGGTTCTATCCCTTTGACACTACACAATTTTCTAATATGTGTTAAATGCTATGTGACAAAACGCCCTGATTCCTAGTGCCAAAGGTTCAACTTAATGTATATACCCGAAAATCCATACATTCGTGCTCTTTTTTTTTTTTTATGGTGCTTGAATGAAGTAAAACAGCCCATCCTCTGCAAATCCACCTATGTTGTTCCTTAGGCATTCTATGGCTCAAATTGTTGAAGGATGGTGGTTTGTTTCATGGTTTTGCTCAAATTGTTGAAGGATGGTGGTTTGTTTCATGGTTTTGCTCAAATTGTTGGAGGATGGTGGTTTGTTTCATGGTTTTTGTATTTGAGTCTAATGCACGTTCTAACATGATAGAGGCAATGCATTATTGTGTAGACACAGTTTTCTGGCAAAGTTGATATTTTAGGAATTGTATTTCAGATCTTAAATAAAATTTGTTTCTAAATTTCAAAGCAAGAAATTTTGCAGTGTGACTTTAATGTTCCTGAAACTAACAAACTCAACAGGCTCAGGAAAAATATGGGTGGTAGTATCACAAAAGAGTTGTGACTCCCAAGTGAAAAAAATTCTTTTCTCCCTGGGAGTGGCAGCCACAGTGTGCCCTTTCGGGCAGTTTCCTCTTCTTTCCCCTCAGTGTGACCTCTCAGGGTAGATTGCTTTTTAGTGCTCCTTATATGAGCTAGTTTTTTTTCCTGATGCTTCTTACCTCAGGAGTCTGGTTAGTATCATGGGACATTTAATGGGTATTCCAACAGGCAGAGTTTTGCTCTGTCCCACCAAAGAAAGCATGAGTAACCAACCACCTTAGATATTATATCTATCAGAAATACTTTGGGTCGAGGATATAGCCAGTGGCACAGTGCCTGCGTGGCAAGTGCAAGGTCGTGAGTTAGATTTCCAGTACCCCCCCCAAATAAAACTTGTAAATTTTTAGCCAAGAATGGCAGATTTCCCTAGTTCCAGCACAAATATCATGTTCCCTTGTTTTTATAATCCTTTGGAATGCAGCACTGGGAATTTTTAAGTAAAGGATCTGTGGAAGAATGGGGGGGGTATGTGAAGAAAAGAGTAGTGTTGGATGCCATTGCTTATAAATCCATCTTAACATGGAAGTTGTCCAATCCAAATTTTTTCATGACTGTTCATGTCTTTTCAAAGGAAAGTGTTCCGTGGTTATTGTAGAAGTTTTGAAATATATAGTTATGAACAAACGTGGAAACATGAGTCATGTATAACTCTATTGGGTCAATCAGGGTTCCAGCAAGAAATAAGTGAATTAAAAGAGAGTAAAGAATTATTTCCTAGTTGTCTGTAAAGGATAGGGTCATAGTGTGTATTAGTCAAATCCTGCTGTCATAATAAACTGTCATAGCCTGAGTAGCATAAACAACAAGAGTTTTTCTCACAGTTCTGGAGGCTGGAATTCAGATTAAGAAGTTGGCAGTTTTTTAAGGCTCTCTTGGGTTCTACATGGCTATCCTCGCTGTGTCTTCACACTCTTGTTCTCTCTACCTGATTGTGTCTTAATATCTTATAAGAACACCAGGTGTTGGATTAGGGCCTACCTCAGTGACCTGATTTTAACATTATTTTCTCTTAAAAGGTCTTATTTTCAAATAACATTCACTTTCTGAGTCGCTAGAGGTTAGGACTTCAATATGTGAATGGGGATGGGGGGGCAATTCAGAGCATCACATGGGGTTACTACTTCCAGGCAAAGGGAAGAATACCCAGAATAGAAGAAGGAAAAGCAGGAGAGGTTCTGGAGGAATGGGAGGAGGAACAGGGGAGGGGTAATGGGAATGATATGCATCTGTGTGGAAAGATTCTCCTGATAGCAGCTGTAATCTTAAGGATAGAGTTGGCTCACAGCAACCCTGAAGAGAGAAGCCAGGATAAGAACAAATAAGTATTTCACTCTTTTCCCTTCTCTTTCTTGCTGGTTATTTCCCTTTGGCTAAATTGGAAACCACAGGGCAAGGAAGACCTTTGATGTAGTCTGTCGGTAAGCCTACCGTACACAGAACAAGGAGGAAAGTAGAAGAGGGGCAGTGCAAATTGGAGATACTTACGACACCTGAAAGAACTATTGTTACTGCTTTGTCATATATCTGGAGAATTATGCATATGCATATACATTTAAAATAAAGATCACAGCAATTTGTTTTTTTGCTTTGTTTTGTTTTGCTTTTGGCACCGGGGATTAAACTCAAAACTTCACACCTGCCAGGCAGGCACTTAAGCCACTGTGCCAAACTCCCGGCCCTAGTTTTTTGAGGCAGGGTCACACTATGTAGCTCAGGCCAGCCTTGCGCTCATGTTGTAGCCCAAGCTGGCCTCAAACTTACAACACTCCGCCTACCTCAACCTCCTGAGTGCTGGGATTAAAGGCGTGAGCCTACACGCCTGGCAATTTTTTTTTTTTTTTGTGGCACCGGGGATTGAACTCACAGCCTCGCACCTGCTAGACAGGTGCTTAAGCCACTGAGCCAAACTCCCAACCCTCAGCAATTTGTTTTATAAAATTGGGAGCATTATACACACAGTTCTCATGTATTTTCTCACCAAACTGATATAAAAAGGAAATTCAAACCTAATGAAACCAGTTTTTTTAAGTGACTAATGTATGTAAAATGTGAAAATTGGAAAATTCTGAAAAAGAAAAGGCACTACCATGTACTAAAATATATTATAGAATGTTACTCTAAAATAGTTTATTTGAGTCACCAAAATAGGTCGAGGAACAGAATGGGAATATCTATGAATGTGTATGTGTATTTTCTTCTTATGTTACAGGGACCATTAGTGAAAGAAGAGTGTAGTCAAATGTTTGGAGAAAATATTTGGGAGAAATGTTTGACTTTTTTTTGTATTACACTTTTCTACATTCCAAATGGTTTAATGGTTCACGCTTAATAAATGAAACTAAAAGTTGCTTCCCTAGAATGAAAGAGATTTTATAATCTTGATTCAGATCTCCTTTCTACACATTAGATTATTGACAGTATGCCACAGGAAAAGTTGGATGCATTTGAGTACATACATATTTTAGCTAACTTTATAATAAAACAACATGAAGTTGTTAGACATGTGACACAGAAGAACAGAATACTCATCTATAAATATATAACATATATAAAAGATGAGTAGTTAATATCTTTAAAATGTAAAGTTTTTTTTACAAGTTATAAGAGACTAGAGTCGATACATGCAACTGGGCTGATTTTTTTTTATTGGTACATGTTTGCAGTGCATGCAGTTTACAGTCATCTTGGGGAAGTGGGTACATGTACATAATACAGCTTGATTTTTTTATTCCCCTTCCCACCTCCTTCCCTATAAATCGCCTTTCCCCATTTTCCTTCCTGTTGATATTATTCTTAGCTCATATTTGTGACATACAGTGTTTATATTTATTTAGGTTATTAGATCCCTATACATGGCATATATTTGTTCTACTTATTTTCCCTTTCCCTCCCCTTCTCTTCTCACCCATGTTCTCTTGGACCTTCCTATTTGCAATATCCTTGTCTCCTATCCATTCTTTATTGTGCTCTTTGTACTGTGCCTTGCATTACTCAAATGAGAGATACACTATACCGTATTTAAGTTCATGTAGCTGATTAATTTCAATTGACATTTTTTTCCAGGTGCATCCATTTTCCTACAGATGTCTCAAATTTATCCTTTATAGCTGAGTAGTAGTCCATTATAATAGATAACACATTTTCTTTATCCATTCATCTGTTGATGGTTATATAGGCCGCGTCCAGGATTTAGCTATTATGAATTGTGCTGCTATAAACATTGGTATTCATGTACTGCTATAGTATTGTATCTTTCACTTTTCGGGAAAGATACCTAGGAAGGAGATATCTGGGTCATACGGAATTTTTAACTTTAGTTCTTTGAGGAATTTCTATACTGATTTCCATAATGATTGTTCTAGTTAACATTTCTACCAACAGTGTGGGAGGGTTCCTTTTTACTGCTGCCACGCAACCATTTATTTTTTGATTTCTTGTTGATTGCCATTCTTTTTGGTTTAAGATGGAATCTAAGTGTTTTTTTTGTATTTCTCTAATGGCCAGGGATGTTGAACATTTTTCATATGTTCTCTGAACATTTTTCATATATTCATTGACCATTTGTACTTCTTCCCCTGAGAAGTGTCTGTTCACTTTACCCAGTTTTTTTTTTTTTTTCCTTTTCGAAACAGGGTCTCACTGTGCAGTTCAGGCTTGAACTCACCTTGTAGCTCAGACTGGTCTCCAATTACAAGGATCCTCCTGCCTCAGCCTCCCGAGTGCTGGGATTACAGGCATTCACCACACTTGCCCATTCTTGATTGGGTTTTTTATTTTAGGTGGTCTAATTTTTTTCAGTCCATTATATATTATAGGTATTAGTCCTTCATCTGAGGAATAATTTGCAAATTTTTTTTGCATTCTGTAGGTTTTCTCTTCACTCTACTAATTGACTTGTGCAGAAGCTGTATACTTTGATGTGATCCTATTTGTTGACTCTTGTTCTTTTTTCTTGTGCAGTTGAGGTTCTCTTAGGAAATCTTTTCCTATACCTATGATTTCAAGTGTTTTACCTATGTTATCTTCCAGTAGGTTTAGTGTTTCTGTTTTTGATTCATTTTGATTTTAGTTTAGTGAATGATGAGAGATATGGGTCAAGTTTCAATCTTCTGCAAACAGATATCCAGTTTTCCCAGCACTGTTTGTTCAAGAGGGTGTCTTTTCTCCAACCAATGCTTTCGGCCCCTTTGTCAAAGATCCAATAACTGAATGTGTCTGAGGATGTTTTTGTATCTTTTCTGTTCCACTGATCCACATGTCATAAACAGGCTAATTTTAATTAAAAAGAAATTGAAATTTCAAGTAAACAAATAGATTCATTTACCCTAGACAGAAATACTTAAAATAACGAAATATTTCCTACCACTGCTATTTCTCTTTTAGAATAGATACCACTAAGTCATTTACCTGAACATGCTTTTAAGTGTCCAGTCAGTGTATTTATCAAAGTGGCCCAGGTGCGCTTCTAAGTTGGCTACATCATGACTATTGCACCATTGTGCAATGACTAGACCCATCATGTGTTGATTATTCCTCCTCAAATTTTGTTCAGTTTCAGTTAACGAGTAGACAGAGAGGGAGTTACAGGAGAAGGAATCGGGTAAAGAAGAAAGAAGTTTTGTTTATAGTTCCATGCATCCTACTGATTACCTAAGTATCAGCTGTGTGTAACTCTGGTTGATCAAATGTGCGTTTAATGAAGACAGGTACTTCTTGGACTTGAGTTATAATGAATGCTTCATATCGGTAGGTTAATTCCTGGGTTCAGATAGCTAAAAGCGATTCAAATTCTGTGTTGCTGATTGATGAGTGACTCTGTGGGCAGCTTGGAGACCCCTCACCCTTGTGTCCTCTGTGGGGTCTAGGGCCTGGCCAACTAAATGACTTCTTAAAAAAGGACTCCTGTCCCTTTCAAGTTACAGTTACAAAATAGCATGTGATATTCATAAAACATGCTAAAATAAGGATCTGTTATTGGAGCTTTGCATAGGAATTTTACCAAACATATGAAACTTAGTTCATAAGCTTAAGCATGTAAGAAATAACCCATTCTCGTATTGCCTTAGAATAGCATAAATATGAGCTATATCCAACCATGACATGGAAATCGACTTCAGTTATTATCAGGGATGCCCCATCTCCATTAGTTGTACAAACATTCTATGGTTTTAACCTAGTACCAAAGCCGGAATAATACACTCATTTTCTGAACTGGCAAGATATCTTTAGATCCTTTATCCCTCTTGCTTCTATCCAATTTTCTGGGTAGGGGAATCTCTGGCAAGAGTAGGTGATCAGCTTCCCAGGAGTACCACAGAGTGTTCCCTGTATCATGACATAGAGAAATGCTCATATCTCTGCTGCTGGAAAGACCTACAGACCCTGACTTCTCATGCTGCCTTCCAGGGTCCTCCATTATGATCCAGGGACATCTGACTTGATTTTATCGATAAATAGAATCCTTACCAAGTTTTAAGGAAATTCATTGGTTTCACTCAGCTTCTACTTTGAGGTCTTCCACGAACCTCCGTTTCCTTGGTCTCTGCTGGAAATAGGATGAGAAATAATGACCGATAATTTAGTATTTTCCAGTTAAGATCATAGAGTATTTCCTATTTTGACTGATTTCTTGGTATGTTTGTTTATTTTTATAGTACTGTGGATTGGACCCAGAGCCTTCACACTGAGCTCCATCTTCAGTCTTTCAGCGCTGTTCCCCACCCCCACCCCCGCCCTTTTTTTAAGACATTTTTCACTAAATTGCCCAGACTGGGCTCGAAATTACAATCTACCTGCCTTGCCTCCCAGGGTGCTGGCATTACAGGCTTGTACCACCACGCATGCTAGGCTCTTACTGGTTTATTCTTTTAAAATGTCCTAAGGCAAATTTATGGCATAGAATAAGTATTCACTTATGATAATTCTCTCCTCTTCCCAAAAGGAAAGGTTAAAGAATATATTCCCAAGAGCTATAGTTTTGAACCTGAGGTTTCCAGACTCTTAAGGGTCTTTAAGGAAACCATTAAGAATTGAAGTGAAGCATGCCCATAATCTCAGCACTCTTAAGAGGCTGAGGCAGGAGGATTGTAAGTTTGAGCCCAGCCTAGGCAACTTAGCAACTCAACATGACCCCATCTCAGAATAATAAAAACGGCTAAGTATGTAGTTTAGTGCAAAGGTCTTGGGTTCAGTTCCCAGTATTACCAAAAAAATTGAAGAGTTTTCTTCTTCATTTTTCTTCTTTCTGATTCATTATGGAGGTAACTCAGCTAAAACACTTCGCTGAGTGTTTTCTAGAATCAAAACATAATATATTTTAAAGGGCATAATTTAGTGAACTAAAATAATGGTAATGATTAATAATTTGCCTTCTTATAGAGGTGTCAATTTTCAGAAGTTATATTTTCTAAAGCGTTAAAATGTGTACAAGAAAGAGGATAGAAGTGGAAGATATCCTAGATTTTGTTTGAAAAATATAAAGGGCCAAATGCAGTGGCACATAATTATAATTCTAGCTACTCAGGAGGCTGAAGCAGGAGGATAGAAGTTCAAGACCAGAGTGGGCAAATTAGACAGACCCTTTCTCAGAGTTAAAAAGGATTGAGGATATTGCTCAGTGGTAGAATGCTTACCTGGCATAACAAGGCCCTGGGTTTCTAGTACTGTAAATAAATATATTTTAAAATATAATAAAAAATAAAAGTAGAATAGCAATTTGGAGAAGTCTCATGATAAACACTAAAAGATTAAAATAGCATGTGCAAATTCCAAAGAAGAATTTGTTAGCCCAAAAGTAAGCAGCAAAGGAGAGGAGGGGAAATGTAAAGAAAATGAATGGTAGATAAAAAACACAAAGTAAGAAAGTAAAAGTGGAAATAGAAATATAATGTTATTAATAAATATATGTAGATTACACTCACATATTAAAATAAAGCCTCAGATTGGTTTTTTTAAACCTGGCATAGATTCTCAGAGATGCACTTAAAAGTATCCAGAAAAGTGTGAAGTAAAAGGGATGGAAAGGAGCTGGTGATGTAGCTCAGTGGTAGAGTGCCTGCCTAGCATGCTCAACATTCTGGGATCCATCTCCAGCATCCACCACCACCAGCAAAAAGAAAAAAAAGGCCATATACCAGGCGAATTTGAAGCAGAAGAAAGTGCAAAATCCAAGTAAAAACAATAGTAGTATTTATCCATAGGAACATGGCACATGACAAACACCATTCCAGGCAAATGTAGCAAATATATTGACAAGAACTACTCTCATCAACAAAATACACTTAACTTTTGTTGAATACTGTATCTTTAAAATGGCTTTGCTGCTCACTTTAAAAAGCCCTACCATCATTTTAAATCACAAAATGATCCTCAGATCAGTGATTAAAATGCCCAGTGTCAAATAAGAAAGGGCTGCTGAACTTTTTAGGGATTAAACCTACTCTGCCCAGCTAGCACCAACTTTGGTGACATTCTGCTTTTGAGGGAAGAGATACGTTGAATTTTTCCTCTTTCTGTCTTCCTTTCCTAGTTTTCTAATTTTTACTTCAGATCTATCTGAGATTGGAGTGAAGTGAGGCAGTCAGAGAGAAAAGAAACTAAGTTCTTGACTAGTTGCATTGCTGCTTGCCCTTCAGCTCTGGGCTTTCCAGTTGTCCATTCTATTCAGTTTCTCTGCTGTAATCCATAGTACCTCCAATAGTTCTCTGGCAAGTCTTAATATCAGTCAGCTTGCTCTTCTTCCTTGCCCACTTTTGGTCCATGAGAAACACCTATGTCTTTTTTGCCCCAAATAACTTGGAAATACAGACAAGTCATAATATGGTCTCTTCTCCTTTGTTCCCACCATCACCACAGTCACATTCTCTAACCAATAAGATTTTTAATGCTGGAGTCTGATTACATTTCTCTGTGTTTCCAATTCTAGGAGACACATATCAAGCTTCAAGGGATCCATTTGAATCTGTGGGTTTAACGGGGGAAATATCCCAACTCTTCTATCTTCAAATCCCTTTCCAACGAAATCATCCTCACAAAAATTCCTTCTTCATACTTTCACTATTTATCCTTTTCTAATCAGTATGGGTTTTAGAGCTGCTCGATTATATCTTTAAAAATGGCTTTTAGCTAGGCACAGTGACACACACCTATAATCCCAGCTACTTGAAGGCTGAGGCAGGAGAACTGCAAGTGTGATGGCCAGTCTTGGCAGTTTAGCAAGGTTCTGTCTCAAAAAATAAATTAAAAGGGTGGGGCTTATAGAATGCTTTTGTTTTTAAATTTCATACCTGTCATATCCTGATATCCTATTCTGCAAATGTAAACTAACCAGGGGTCCCTGGTCCTGGAAGGTCACCAACTATAGTTTAAGAGAAATTTAGAAGCTAGAGCAGGGGAGAATCTGGGGTTTGGAGTATGATAAACCTGGATCGAATTCAAGTTCTGTAACTTACTCGATGTAGGGACTTGGAATACATGCTCAACATCTCTGAGTTCTGTTTCTTCATTTAAGGGAAACACTTCTACCGACCTCATAGAATTGTTGCAGGAATTAAAAAACAGTGAACCAATCTAAAACACTGAACACTGCATCTGGGCCTTAGTGGGCACTCAAGAAAATGTTGGTTACTTCCCTACTGTGCCTTTCTTTCCTTGAAAGTCATGCCTTTTATATGCTCTACATTATATCTGTTTAGGCCCTCCTAGAAGTTGATGCCAAGACAAAATTCAACATACACAACAGATTTGTTGGGGAAGTACCTATAAAAGATAAAGAGGGAGAGACAATAAAAAATGAGGTGAGCCTTCAACTGTCATGCCCATCTCACACCTGTGTAAGGTCAGGGAAGGAAGAGGAAGTAGGCAGGAAGAACCTCAGACTACAGTGTGTCAGTGAGAAAGAACCTAGGTCATACCAATAAGAATATAAGCAAAGAGTTCCCCATCAAGAAGTAAAGGCCTGAAGCCAGGCGTGGTGGTGCACGTCTATAATCGCAGCACTCAGAAGGCTGAGAAAGGAGGATCGTTGTGAGTTTGAGACCAGCCTGGGCTACAAAGTGAGCTCAAGGTCAGCCTGAACTGCATAGTGAGACCCTATCTCAAAAAAAATACAAAAAAGAAGTAAAGGCCTGATGGCAACCCACTTTCTGGACTCCCTTCCGTCCTTCTCAGACAGAAGCTTTCTTTCAGTAAATTCTTCCTACAAAAGAAGTAAAGGCCTGGATTTAATGGCCTAGCTATGCTCAGACATGGTGTGGAAGCAGTCTGCACAATATGTGGCCTCCATATGAATCACTAGTATAAGGGTAGATCAAGTGACTATTCCCTTGCAGTCATCCTCATACTTTCAGCTGACTGTGGCCTGAACATGTTACTAGGATCCTGAGCATGGTCCCTTCTACGCTGTCTCACCATAGGTGCTCCTGTTTTTAGGTACTGTCTCCTAAGAGCAAGGAGATCATGGTTATCATATGGCTTTCTCTTTGGGGTCCTGGATCCAGGATCCTGGACCTTCAGTGCATTCTGCTCTGGAGCTGTTAGGCAAGTCATTGCTTGAACATGTGACTTGAACAACCTTCTGTGAAAAACGAGGTGGCAAAGAGTCCAGAGACCAAGCTCTGGATGCTGACTCTTCACCATTAATGCCTTAAAAAAGCAGCTTGTACCTTGACTCTTCTGTTTTCCAAGTCATAGATTAGGCTGCTGGTACATGTGAGTATGTGAATGTTCAGGTAGGAGGTGACCTCCCTTTCCTCCTGAGTTGTAAAACCACATGGCTTTGCAAGCTCCCTTCAACTGGGGTCTCCTGTACTTCTGGACCAGGGCTGACTCAGATATCAGTTGCCCTGCACCAAGCAGACATACAGCTAAGTCACCACACAACCAAAAAAAAAAACAAACAAACAAACAAAGAAAACCCAGAAACAAAAAATACAGGCCAAGGGCATTTCCCAGGCCCTTAGGGAGTCTGAGCAAGGTGGGTGGGAGAAGAATGGATGAGGTCTTTTCTGCTGGCTAACCTCATTTTGATTTCAGTTGTTTTGGAGGCTACACTGCACTGGACCCTGAGGGAAGGGCAGCCCCTTCTGCTTTATCCCAGGTTACCTGGTCAGACCCAGTGCAGACACCTGCTTGTTCAAACACTATCCCAACCAGGATTTCCAGTTAAGAAGCTTTGGAGCTT